>JBBBDQ010001269.1:1335000-1497500 GCA_037127315.1 Ascarosepion bandense | reverse complement strand
AGAAGACTTGGAACCCACTGAAGAGAAACCTTCGCCATTTCAAATTCCTTGTTCATAATATTCTCAATTTTCTCACGGGACATGCTAATACGATTTGCTATATGATTTATAGTCAGTCGCCTGTCATCCATCAACTTTTGAACATAATCAATATTTTCCTCGGTTGTGGGAGTCGAAGGACCTTGAGTCATTTTCAAGAGTCTTTCTTCCTCTCCTAAATTCAGTTGCCAATATTTGCATTATTGGAAAAGCGGGAATGTCAGCACCTAATGTAGTATGAGTGCCCTTGGATTCTATATCAATTTTCTGGAGGTTCATGTTAACACCAACATGTCAAATTTTCAGCATTTTCAAGTGTTTACTTTTTAATTATGAACTACTTTTGAACAGCCTTATATCAGTTTACTCAAAAGATTAATATGAAGAGCTAAAATTAATGAATGCAATATTTAACAGCTGTAACCTTCATATTCAGCCTCCGTCGCACTTATCTAAAATGAAACAATACAGCTATTAATAAGAAGAGTTGAATGTTATACGAGCAAAATCTCATAGCTCTAACGTTATTAGTGAGCCTATGAACTTTTCAGCTTACCCATGACTTCAAAAAGACTGTTCATCTTTTTAGTAGAAAAAGTCAACCACATAAGATAAGACGTCGTTGTCGCAGCGTTAATGGTTCCCGGCAAAATGTTCTTTTATCCTTGGTAAAAAAAAATGATATTCAAATAAATAGAAAATGGAAGGGGATCAGTCAGATTAAGCCAGATTAAGATATTCAGATTAAGCCAGATTAAGATATTCGGATTAAGCCAGATTAAGATATAACAAACATCAAAAAAACAAGTTTATTGGTCATGGAACATTGTCTTGAAGAAACAAGTTACTTTTCGTCAGATTTCTTCTCAATTGAAAAATACCAAATCTCCCACAGTTTTTGTTTTACAGGGAAACACATTAAAAATGTGTTATATTCTTATATGGAGTTCCATTGGGAAAAGTATGTTCGTATTCCTTGTTATCTCACATATTTCCGGTCGTTGTATTCTCTGGCCTTCTTTAAGTACCTGTTATATTTTAAATGCATTATCCTTTTTTTTATATAATCATATCGCCCCAAACAAGGCATTTTATTGCCACTGTTTTGCAGGGGGTTACATAGGAGGATGTTATACGAAAGAGTGACAAGTTATAGGGGCTGTCAGGAAGTGGTTAAAAGAAGGATGAGAATACTGATGAGAGTGGAGTGGAAGGAGAAAGGAGCATGAGAGAGAGGATGCAGATCAGTGAGGTAGGAGATAACTATTGACTTTACATTTAAATTCTTGGAGATTGTAGCTATCGATCTATCTATCTTTTTTTAATTTTATAATCATATTGCCCCAAGCAAGACATTTTACTGCCACTGTTGTGCAGGGGCTTACAGGTCAGTGAGGTAGGAGATAACTATTGACTTTACATTTAAATTCTTGGAGATTGTAGCTATCGATCTATCTATCTTTTTTTTTTATTTTATAATCATATTGCCCCAAGCAAGACATTTTACTGCCACTGTTGTGCAGGGGCTTACATAGGAGGAAAGTTATGAGAAAGAGTGAGAGGTTATAGGGGGTATCAGGAAGTTGGTAAGAGAAGGATGAGAACACTGGTGAGAGTGGCATGGACGGAGAAAGGAGCATGAGAGAGAGAGAGGATGCAGGTTAGTGTGAAAGCAGATAACTATTGACTTTACATTTAAACTCTTGCATATTGTAGCTGTCGGGAAAACAAGTAAATGGAAGGCAATTTCACAAGCGGGAAGTGCGAGAAAAGAAACTGATGGAGTAGAATTTTCGTTTACAATTTATTGATTTTACAGTAAAAGGAGGGAACCTAGTTGCTAATCTTGTGGCTCGAGTAAATTTATATGTAGGGAGCAACAGTGAGTTAAGTATATCGGAGCAGAAGCCGTGAAAGTATTTGTTGAAGACACAGGGAAACCTTATTGTGCCGGAGAGAAAGTAACTGTATCCGAACTACCAAGTCGGGATCTATCATATATAAAAATTCTCTGTTGGATTTTGTCAAGGACACCTAGGTGGATAGCAGGATCACCAGACCAGATATGACAGCTGTATTCAATGCACGGGCGGATGGTAGATTTATATTTGTGCAGGATTGTTTTAGGCGGAAAAAAACTTCCTGGCCCTACACAAAGAACCGACATTGTCAGGAGCGGATTTAGCTCTGGATTCGATATAGTCATTCCACTTGAGGTCTTTTGTGAGAGTTAAGCCAAGGAGGCGCAGTGTTTTTATTTCAGGGAGATTAGTTTGATTCTTGCTTATGAGGGATAGGAGCGATTGTCCGTGACGGTTAATAGATAGCAGCTTCGTTTTGGAAGCATTAAAATTTACGAGCAATTTATTACCCCAGTCCGCCACTGATCGGAGGTCCTTTTCAAGTTCGGCAGCGAGGTTTGCTTTGTCAGCCTCAGCAGATTTTTGATCGATGCGAGAGTAAATTCTAGTGTCCTCAGCGTATATACATACTTGGGATCTTATTATTGTCTTCTTAATATTTGTTCTTTATTGCTTTCGCTCCACAATAACGTTTTTTGTTTGGGAAATTCTTTCAAACTCAATAAATCCTTGCATTTTAGTAGCTTCATTATCGTGCGACGAAATGATTGAAACGTCTTAATCAGTAAGCTCCCCGAAATTGTCAATCAAATGTTTTTGAAAGCACACAAGTATAAATTCCTAGCATGTTGCATTGTATTTTTAGGCGATATTCGATATCGGTTGTGGCTTACGGCCTATCACGTTGAATACACTGGTTCTCGCTCGATCACCGAAGTTAAGCAATGTTGAGCCTGGTCAGTACTTAGATGGGTGAGCGCTTGTGAATACCAGGTGCTGTAAGCGTATAGTGACGGATGTGCATTGTGGTGCAGTGGATATCGGCTCTGAAAGAGAAATCTGTGAGCCGAGTTCGAATTCCAGTTAAATACTATGCATTTACTTAAGCACTGGCACACTTGGGAAAGGTATTAATCCGTCCCTTTGCTCCAGTTATAGGTTAAATAACAAGGGTAGAACTTGGGGACCCTGCTCTAAAAAAACAGATTCCAATGAATCTTGATACTCGAAAAGAAAAAAGTATGATTAGAAACAAAACTTATATAAAAAACAACAATAAATTGTTAAAAGAAAAAGGTATTACTAGCAATAAATAAAGTTTAGTTGGCAATAAATGACCCGCCGAGGTTGATTTGCCATAAAAAACAAACAAACCAACCGTATCAGTTAACGTTCTCCAGTTTTATTCACATTTGTGTTAGTTGCATGTTTTTCCGACAGAATCTGTGTATATGACTTTTTAGTTGTTAAGTTTATAAACGTTATTGTTCTTCATTTGATTATCTAAACCTATTTATAAATGGAACTTTGTGTCTGTGTATGTATGTGTGTGTGTGTCTGTGTGTGTACCGTTACCTATAGACTCCCGTATCGAACGAACCGATTTTCTTGAACATTTACACAGGTGTACTATAAGCGTCTGCGAGTGTTCTTAGCTAGGTTTTGTGTCGAGGTACCCCCGATAAATATCGAAAATCGATAATCGAAAAAATCGGGTTATAGAAGGAGTAGTCCGATTTTAATCAAATTTGATACACTCATAGACAAAGACATAAGAAACGATATTCAGAAGTTTCAAGATTGCAGTTCTTACAATTGGGCAGAAAATCGATAATATATATATATATATATATATAAAAGGCAAGATGTTTGTGTGTGTGTGTGTCTGTTTATCTGCCTGTATGTCTATTTTTTTTCAACCCTTTTATTTTAGTTTTTGCTTCTGGTTTGGCTCTAAGTAGGTATAATTGTAGTCCTTAGTCTCAGCCATGAGAGCTTTTACTCAGGACTTATTTAGCCTTCAAAATTCAGTTTACGACAAAAAAAACTTATTTGATATCGATACGAGGAAATCAAAATGTGACTTACAACCATTCATTTTTCTTTCAGTCTACGGTTTCGCTTTAACTGGAAACAACTATTGCTCTTTAGTCTTTCGTGCCAATGTCCAAAGAGTCTGAGCTCCAGGACCATGGATTAGTTTTAAAGCTTTCATTACACCCGAGCAACGAGGGGCTATACTGCTAATTTTCAAATAAAGTCATCGTTATAACCAACGAACTGACCAAGTTGCAAGCATTATGTATTCTGTTTTTGTTTTATGTAAAGTAGGCCTTATGAGAAGGCATTCGAGAAAATACTCCACAAAGAATTGATGGAGATGCTCAGCAGCCTCAACATTTTCGGGAAGACATCAGATTAATAAAGAATCTCTACTGGCAGCAAACTGTCTGCATACGGAAAGGTAACGTGTTCAGCAGATTTACAACAATAGAAAAGGACGCTTGACAAGGATGTGCATTTTCACCGGATCTGTTCAACTTGTACAGCGATAATATTTAAGGACCCTAGATGGTATGCCAGGATTTGTTCTCGGAACCCACAATCTGAACAACAGAGGATACGCAAATGATTGTACTGATTGCAGGCGCGGAAAGGAAACTAGAAGACATCCTACAGAAGGTAGTTGCAGTGAGTGACATTTTTCTTTACAAATAAACTACAAGAAAACTGAATGCATGGTCATTAGCTAAAAGAGCCACCCAAAATGCCAAATACAGGTTGTGGACTAAAGTCAAATAAGTACAAAATTTTAAATACCTAGGAAGTGTTCTAATAGGAGGTGTAAAGTGCGACACAGAGATTCGAAGTCGAATTGGCATGGCAAATGTACTAACACACAGGAAAATATCACTAGAAACAAAGAAGAGAGTTCTTGCTTTCTATGTAATGTCAGTTTTCAATATGGCAGGAAATGTGGGACAATATCATCGAAGAGGAAGAAAAAACTTGAAGCAGCTTAAATGTGGTTCTACCGAAGGATGCTGCGTATATCGTGGACCGAGCATGTGAGCAATGATGAGGTGTTGAAAATGATGGAAACGAAAAGGAAATTAATACCGAGCATCAGGAAAAGACAACTGAAGTTCCTGGGACTTGCAATGAAGAATGAGGGCTTGGAGAACCTGATACTAACAGGCCAGCTAGAAGGAAAAAAGACAGAGGAAGGCAACGGATAACATATTTGAATGGCGTGAGTAGGTGAATGACAGAATGGTGGTTGCATGGTGTAACAGGGGAAAGCGTGCTAAGAGCCACCAGAGATAGGGAGACGTCGAAAGCTATGATCGACTAGGTCGTGAAAGGACAGGGCCCATAGAAGAAGAAGAAGAAGAAGAAGAAGAAGACGACGAAGGAGAAGAAGAAGAAGACGAAGGAGAAGAAGAAGACGAAGGAGAAGAAGAAGAAGAAGACGAAGAAGAAGAAGAAGAAGAAGACGAAGAAGAAGAAGAAGAAGAAGAAGTAGGCATGATATTACGCTAACGTTTTAATTTACTATATGTCAGATCACAAACGCACCGCCAACGTTGTCGTAATTTTACTGAGAAAAGCTGAAATGTTTCGCTCTACTCAAATATGAAAAATCATGTTTTTTTTATTTAGCTGTATGAACAGAAAATATAAAAAATTGTTTGTATTTTATCGTTGAGATTTAATAATTTAGATGATGAATGTACGTTTTTATATCGACTTGAAACTTTATGTTTCCATTTTGAATTACAATTTAACGAATTTGAATCTTTGAGGATTGATTGTTGTCGAGAGTCTGTAGAATATTTTTGGAACGTTGCCGAAATGAGGGAACGTCGTTTTGATACTGGAAAATGAATGTAAATATAAACTAGAGGCAAATAAAAATCGAGAACTGCTGAATCTCGGTCGCATTTCACTATGAAAGCAAATTAACCACCAAAATCCATCCTGCTAATGTTGAGGAAACCATGGGGAAATTTGGACGGAGAAAGGAAATGGTTGTAATTTATCTATTGTCAATATCCGTGGATCTAGCGACAGGAAAAACTATACTCTTGTGATGCAATGTCAGCTTAATGCTTCTTTGACACTGCAATGACAGAAATTCTGATCGAATCCGAAAGAAAATTGTGACGCTATTTAGGGGACAGGGTTTACACATCGAAAATAAAACAAACTTGTAAGATTTGGCCATTCGAAATATCACATTTGATCCTGTCAAAGACCTATGCCAACCGTATAGAGAAAAAAGTTAATATTCCATTATATATTAATAATTCGAACGAAAAACTGACCACACTTTACCAGATCCTAAAATATATATATACGACGGAAAATTCCTTGCAGTGGAGATATGTGTGACCATACCAAATGGTATGATGAGGAGCATTAAAAAATAGGGTATAGTGTATTTGGTATCCAATAGTAACAAAACCAACGAAAACAAGATTAGGAAAAGTAATGCTATTAGTAATATATATGACTTTAATTCGCGGTATAATATATTTATAGAAACTAAAATTTGAACTGGTCTTTTTCAATGAGTCAATCAAGCTAAAAATAATTTCCAGTTGCTAAAAAAAAAAATAATTTTTTAAATAAAAATAAGCAAAATCATTGGTCTTACAATAGTGCAGAAAATCGATAATTTATATATATAAAAGGCAAAATGTTTGTGTATGTGTCTGCTTATCTGCCTGTATGTTTGTATTTTTTTTCAGCTATTTTATTTTAGTTTTTGTTTCGGGTTTGGCTCTAAGTAGGAATAATTGTAGTTCTTTGTCTTAGCCATGATACCATTTAATCAGAGGACTTATTTAGCCGTCAAAACTCAGTTTACGACGGAAAGAAATTATTTTATATCGATACCGTTGAAATCAAAATTTGACTTACATCCATTCATTTTTCTTTCAGTCTACGGTTTCGCTTTAACTGGAAATAACTATTACTTTTTAGTCTTTCGGGCCAACGTCCAAAGAGTCTGAGCTCCAGGACCATGGATTGGTTTTATTCAGTAATTGAAGGCATACATTTGCACTCAAAATTTATTCAGTTGAAGCCATAACATTTTATATTAAATATTTAGATTTTAGCATTAAATAACACATACAGTTGTTTATATGCAGCTAAACACAATCAATCAAACAGTCCACCATAGATAAATAATTCTGGCGGGCAGCATCGTGTGTTATCTATGGTCAGTGCAAAGCATCTTATCGTTCTTCTTGCTCAAATTCAGATATTATCTAAAGTTAATGTAATAGATCCCGACTTGGCAGCTCATATACAGTCACTTTCTCACTGGCGCAATGTGGCTTCCTTGTGTCTCTTCTACAAATACTTTCACGGCTTCTGATCCGATGAACTTAGCTCACGGGTGCTTCCTTTATATAAATTTACTCGAGCCACAAGATTAGCAACTAGGTCCAACCCTTTGACTGTGAAACCAATAAATTGTAAACGTAAATTCTACTCAACCAGCATATTTTATCGCACTTCCCGTCTGTGGAATTCTCCAAGAATTTAAATGTAAATTCAATAGTCAACTCCTGTCTCACTAACCTGCACCTCTCTGTCATGCTCTTTTCTCCGTCCAATCCACTCTCATCAGTATTCTCATCCTTCTCTTACCCACTTCCTGCCATCCCCTATAACCTGTCACTCTTTCTCATAATTTTCCTCCTATGTAACCCCCTGGAAAACAGTGACAGTAAAATACCTTGCTTGGGGTGATTTGATTACAAAAAAAAAAAGTTACGATTCTTTCTTTTTTCTTTTTCTTTATCTTTTTCTCTCTTTCTTTTTTCTCTGTTTCTTTTTCTTTCTTTATCCTCTCTCTCATGCCCCCTTCTCCCTCTACTCTACTCTCATCAGTTTTCTTATCCTTCTCTTACCCACTTCCTGACATCCCCTATAACCTGCCACTCTTTCTCATAATGTTACTCCTATGTAACCCCCTGCAAATCAGTGGCAGTAAAATGCCTTGCTTGAGGCGATATGATTATAAAAAAAGTAAATTTCTTCAAATCAATGAAGATCCAGGTATAATATGCTACTGGTGGTGTTAGCCCTTGTTCAACGAGAACTATGAACCAAGTCATCATCTCAGATTTCTATGTTTTATATTAATTATTTATCTGTGTCTCATATTTTCTGTATCACTGATATTGTTCGATACTGGATTTAATCGATTTGATAGTGTTACCTACTCTGCCATTTTCTAGACAAGAGAATTTTGCATATTTTTTGCAAATTATATTATCGAGAAAATCCGAGTAACTTTTTTTTGAAGATTGACACATTTTTTTTTGGTGGGGGGGGGCTCTGAAAAGAAATTTCCACTTCAGCTGAAAAGAATGATTTTACACAAAACTATAACACTTATTCTTTATGCACAAAAATAATTTAAACAAAAAACAAACACACTTCTCTTTTACAGATTTGGACAGCACTGGAACAATCCGCCCCATTATTGGCTGCTGAGTATCGCTTTTTGCTTGACCATGGATAGCAAACCTTTGCCAGATGCTTGTACTTAAACTTCAAGACGAAATATGAATAAACTTTTAAGCTTCTCACTTACCGGTGTTACCATTTTCAAGATCCTTTATAATTCCGGCGAGGAATATATTCGATTCTAGGCTTATAGAAACCACCATCTCTGTTTCTGAATGCGTTGTCATTTAAGAAATGCATTAGAGATCAAAACAAACAGAAGAGTGTTGCTGCTAAACCAGGTTATTATGGAGAATTGTGAAGTACCTAACATCCTAGCGATATTATCTTTTCTTGGATTGTGGTTTGCAGAGTGATTCCTTGCAATATCATGCTTGGGAATAACACGTTTTGTCATTACCAAAGAAAGACACTTTAAACTTAATGTTTAATATATCCGATAAAATTCCAGGCAAAACATCCGTAGAGATCGTCTTTGCATGTACCATGTGATGGTAATCAACTACATCACTTATATTCCATAATACAGATCTGTGGTGATACATAAATTAGTAAAATACGAAATTTTCTCCATTTCTAGACGGATAATAAAAAGTCGACTTGCAATTTTTCATGCCGTATGTAATCATCAGGTGCATATTTCAGTTTGAATATAAAAAATGCAAAAATTGTTGAAAAATACAAAATAATTCTTTATACAACACAATATATTCTTTATACAACACATTCTTTATACAACACAATATATATATATATAACACCCATATATATATATATATATATATATATATATAACACCCATATATATATATATATATATATGCACGTAATTGCGCGTTCCAAGATTCCCCGTCACGTGAGCGTTAAAAAGAAACACAGTTACGCGAGCGGTCTTAAAAAAACGGTAAACGATAAACGGTAAAATCAGTCATAGCAAAACGCCTGAAGACAGCACATGGTAGAAACCTAGGTCGCTTAATAACTCGTTTACAAGTGAAGAATATATATATATATATATATATATATATATATATATATATATATATATTGTAATTTTGTTATTACAATTATATCACTATACAAAGGTGTTCATGATTTACAATACTCTTCTTCTACAGAATAATAAGTGTATTCTACTGAAACATTGTTTTTTGTGTACCGTTATAATTCTTTTATACAACATTGTTTTAATAAAAGTAAAATATTGAACTCTAATTTGTATTGAGCACTCTTTATAAATATAAATGTTTGAACAGTGGTTTTAATCTACCAAATGCTTTACTTCTTTATAATATACATACATATACATATATATATATATCCGCAAACAGATCTGTTTCTCTGTATCACAGCTCATCAGTACGATTAGACAGCCGATTGCTTTTTACCCAGGATTAAAACCCGACCGAATTGGCATGAGTCAGCGATTCTACATCTGAGCTACGGGCGTTCGGTAGAAGGTGGCAGACTTTTAAGTGTGTATATTATCATTATACAAGCCCAATAGCTGAGTGTTCTAATTCATTGCTGAATGAACGATGCGTAGATGCCAGAGTAGCTACTGTTTTGCAAAGTCTACCATTCTTCCAGAGGGCTCAATCAGGGTGTGAGAGCGTATATATATATATATAACTCTTTGTACTTCAACTGTTAGAGATTCTAGCTTTTGGCAAATAGTTAACATTAAAACTGAGGTCGAAATACTATAAAAGTATATAAAAAAGATTTTTTATCATGAAAATTCCATCTATAATTTGGGTGGGAGGAAGAAAATACTATCAACAATGCATTTTTGAATGAAAAATATTTTTTGAAGAAATTATATCAACAGCAATATATTTTGAAGTAAAATATATATCTCCCAGTAATACGTCAAACTTTTGACACAAACCTCTTTAAAAAACCTGATCGACAAACTTATTTCTAAGAAAGAATAAATATTCTTTTCATATGAATCTATTACAAAAATCCTGTTAACGTTAAATAACGCATTGAATTTGATATTTCATAAAATAAAATGAAAGAACCAACAATTAGCATTGGATTGAACAAAGAAATTCACTATAAATGACACATTGTCAGGAAGAACTGATGATACCCGAAATCTTGACGAAGTTTCTCATTATTCAACATTGTTTCTGCCTTGGTTACTTTACGTCATAGGAGTGAAATGCGTAATTAATTTTCGAAAGCACTTAGTTTTAAATTTATGCTGTTTATACAACGTTTATATTTTTAATGACTAAGGCTTACTAAAAATTACATTGAATATATTACCATGTAAATTTTTGCAAACGAATTTTTCCCAATAAAGTCTTCAATATTTAATTCATAATGTTTTGTCAATTACGCATTTTTATCAAACATTTATATTCTTTTATTTTCCATCCCATTTTCGTAAATCAGGTTTTTCGTTAATCTTTGAAAATCAAATAAGCAAGAGAGTGTATTTGACAGTAACAATATGTCTCCAGCGAGATTTTAAATTCATTATGCTTCAGAGCTTGTGACAGCACTTTATCGATTAGGTCACATCAATGTCGTTTAAAGTCGAACATGATAACTACATCTGCTTACTTTTATCAGACAATAATTCTTCTCTGTCAAAGGAGACGATTTGTGTGGCAGCTTTTTCCGCAAACGGACTTAGCAAGTAAGGCCGTCGTATGTTTTGTTCAAGTGCTCACGCACCTTAATTTTCTCTACTAAAGCCTTGGTTTACCAAGGGCAAGCTATATCAAAAGCTATAAATATATATATATAAAAGGAGCGCTAGGATAATCGATGTTATGACTTTACTTTTAGAGAATTACACATTTCATTACAAGATATGAGTGTACAGTAATAATGAAAATTATATTATTATTAATTTAACTATTTAACTAATTTGGTTGTGCAGATTACGAAAAAGCCCTAATATTGAACTACCGTTTTTTTTTTACCTAAATTGATAATTTAAAAAGAATCAATTTACAATCTTGGCTGATTGTAACATTTAGTTAATAAAGGTTGTAGAAACCCATTAGTTTTAAGTTACGCCTAGCAACTTATGTCAGTCACCTGAAATAAAATACTTTTATAAAAAAAAGTTGTTTTGAGTAAAAATCATTAAAATAGAAGTACCGAACTTTTCTAATTTATTGCCAAAATTTAAATTAACTGATACGGTTTATCGATAACGCGCCAATATGCGTATTAAGGCTCATTTTTGACATAGACTTCTAGATAAATTTTCTGATAATTGCTGTGATGTGAGTGAGAAGCAAGTAAAATTATTTCATCACGATATCGAAGCAATAGAAAAAGCACTAATAGGGGTAGTGGGAGAAATGAAACATGACTGACTACTGCTGGAGTATCAAAAGGAACTTAAATCATATTGAACATGACAGACAATCAAGAAAAATAACATTTTACTGTAGTTCTTATGTTCACGAATGTTTTATTTCTGCTGTTTATCAAATAATTTGATGAAAATAATTATATTATTTATTGAATAATTATACGAAAATAAAATAAATCAGCGCATAAAATATTCTGAACGAAATGAGAAAAAAGAAAGGAGTAAAAAGAAAAAAAGTGACAAAAAATAGGTATGACACACTACACATATTAAATAGGAAATACGTACACGAGACTCAACCACGCACATGAATAACTGAAAACAATATCAGTCATGTCTCGAAAGACATTATTCCGCTTTAGGTTGCCATTGGTTTCTGCGTTAGACTGGTTGCCATTCAAGGCTATAAAACCAATTTGTCCTATTATTTGACTAATAGCTAGAGGGGGAAGAGATGTATTATATTATTACGTAGTAATTAGTGAAGTATCAATTTATTACTTCATAACAACAGAAAAACAATCCCCAACTTTATGTCCAGTAGAAAACTTAATCATGTTTTCAACTATGATATTCAGTCAGTCAGTTAAGTGCCATACGTGATACACGCTTTGGTCAATCATGTCTCTTTCGAGACATGACCGACTGGGCAGAAGATTATCCCGTAGTACGTTGCTATTGCTTTCTGCGATAGACTGGTTGACAACCAAGGCTATAGAACCCAATCTCTCCTGTTATTTAACTCATAACTAGAGGGAATAGATTAATACCTTTCTTAAGGGTATTTGCGCGTAAGTAAATGCAATGAATTTGAATAGAATTCAAATCGGCTCCCCGATTTCTCGTTCGGAGTCTATATCCACTACACTACAACGCATATCCGAAAATGATATAAAAAGCGAAAGGTTTTAAATCATAGCAGTAAATTACGAAAAACCTACCTCTGAAGAGTGGACGAAGAATCGGCTTACGGTACTCTGGAATTTGGTTACTTATGTTAAAAGTAATCAGCTTAGTTACAATCTCTTATATATATATATATACTACCGGCCATAATTATTTGGCCACACCCGTTTTTTTTAAGGAATGATGTATTTCATATTATTTTTAGTATTTATTGACAAATGGATGATTCTAAAGAAAAATACAATAGTTCATTTTTAATAATGCACAATAATATATGCGTCAAATGACTGTTCTTGCGTCCAGTTTTTGTGATCTCTTCCCCATGATAGTATCTTCTTCTTATTAGCTGGCCAAAACAAAGGCTTCTGGCTGCTTTGAAAAAAATTTGCAAAGCAATAATAACAAAAGAACCATTCTATTTCATTTAGAATTATCCACTTGGCAATAAAAGCTAAAAATAGCATGAAATACATCATTTCTTTTAAAAAACTAGGGTGGCCTAATAATTTTTGTAGTGTACATATATATATATATATATATATATATATATATATATATATATATATATTCCATTTGTAAACGAGTTATTACGCAACCTAGGTTTCTACCATGAGTGGTGTCTTCGGGCGATTTTAAAGTTCTACAATATAATTGTATTGAACACTTTTTAATACTAATGTGCACTGGTTTAAATAAACAGTTAATATATATATATATATATATATATATATATATATATATATATTAAATTCATGATTTATAATAACTTTACCATTACAAAATATAATTAGCCATCACAATGTATGTTTAACTAGTAATGCTAAAAGCGTCTACTAAAAGTTGTATTTTTGATATATTGTCATTAAATATCTACAATATCCGATGTTGCTAATGGATTATTTGTGCGTCTTTACTGTGCTGGGAGTGTATCTTTCAATCGCAACCATGTCAGCACAACGGTTTGAACAATTTTAGGAGTCTATATGAAACATCATAATTTCAAGAACTGTGTCTGTATGTCGAGGATCAATACCACATCACTCGACTCCCTTATGGTATACGTCTACATATCACACAAAAAAGAGAGAAGTAAAAAGAAAAAGAAATTTTATCACGTGAAGACGTGTGTCCTTATACAGTCAGTTAAATGCCATATGTGATACACGCTGGACAGAAAGTTATCCCGCAATAGATTGCCATTACTTTCTTAGGTAGAATGGTTGACGACCAAGGCTATAGAACCCAGTCTGTCCTGCCATTTAACTCATAGCTGGAGGATGAAGAGAGAGGCTATATAACATTATTGTATTAAGTATAATTAGTAGGGGATCAGTTGATTACTTCATAACAAGAGAAACCGATCCTGCACTTTATGCCCAGTACAAGTTTTAATACCCTTGGGAAAGGTATTAATCCAGCTCTTCTCTCCAGTTATGGGTTAAATGGCAGGACAGACTGGGTTCTATAGCCTTGGATGGCAACCAGCCTACCGCAAAAAGCAATAGCAACATAATCCGGTATAATCTTCTGCCCAGTCAGTCACGTTTCTTTCGAGATCTGATCGCATAAGCGTGTATCACGTATGGCATTTAACTGACTGACTTCACATAATAGTTGGAAACATGTAAAACTTGTACTGGGCATAAAGTGCAGGATCGGTTTCTCTTGTTATGAAGTAATCAACTGATCCCTTACTAATTATACTTAATACAATAATGTTATATAGTCTCTCTCTTCATCCTCCAGCTATGAGTTAAATGGCAGGACAGACTGGGTTCTATAGCCTTCTATAGCCAGTACAAGTTTTAATCATGTTTCCAACTATTATGTGAAGTCAGTCAGTTAAATGCCATACGTGATACAGGCTTAGGCGATCAGATCTCGAAAGAAACGTGACTGACTGGGCAGAAGATTATACCGGAGTAAGTTGCTATTGCTTTTTGCGGTAGGCTGGTTGCCGACCAAGGCTATAGAACCCAGTCTGTCCTGCCATTTAACTCATATCTGGAGGATGAAGAGAGAGACTATATAATATTATTGTATTAAGTATAATTAGTAAGGGATCAGTTGATTACTTCATAACAAGAGAAACCGATCCTGCACTTTATGCCCAGTACAAGTTTTACATGTTACCAACTATTATGTGAAGTCAGTCAGTTAAATGCCATACGTGATACACGCTTAGGCGATCAGATCTCGAAAGAAACGTGACTGACAGGGCAGAAGATTATACCGGAGTAGGTTGCTATTGCTTTTTGCGGTAGGCTGGTTGCCATCCAAGGCTATAGAACCCAGTCTGTCCTGCCATTTAACCCATAACTGGAGAGAAGAGCTGGATTAATACCTTTCCCAAGGGTATTGGCGCGTAAGTGAATGCAGCGAATTCAAATGGAATTCCAACTCTGCTCCCCAATTTCTCGTTCCGAGCCGATATCGACTGCACCAAAGCACACATCCCGTGTCCTTACACAGTCTCAAAAAAAAGGCGCTACCTGTATCTCTCGGGCCAATGTTGTAATATTATCTTAAGTTGTAATTTTATCGACTTCTAAATTCATGGATCAGAGAGAGACTCTCCTCTCGACTACACTTCTCAGGAAAAATAAATAGAAAACAAAATATTCACAAGATGGCGAATAGATGTTCATTAGTCACATTTAAGCTTGAGGCTTTCTCTTTGAAATGTCGACATTAGTCTGATGATTTGTGAGGAATCCCTAATATCATGACATTGAAACTGACAAAGGCATTGAGAAGTTTGAGAAGCTTCTTTTGTCTGCTTGGTCCAAAACTTTGGGGGTCATGAAATGGCCTTTACGCCGTCGGGACGAAACACAAATAGACAGAGACACAATTCTATGGGTGTGTAAAGTTCTGTTAATCTTTTTGATACTTCCAAGATATATTGAAAGACATTTCAGCTTCTTTATCAATGTTTTGCCCTGAAGTCACAAAGCATACATGTATTCATGATTAAGCCAGATTGTAATGTAGCCTCGATGGGGTGGTTTAAATGGCAATATCGGTAAAAGAAACACAAAATGCGAGATTTTACCAGGCACCTGATTAACTGATTAAATCAAATTAATCTCAAATTGAGTCATAATATATATATATATATATATATATATATGTTACGAAATTCGAAATTTACCAATTAAAAATCGCCTGAAGGCACAACTCATATTAGAAAATAAGGTAACGAAAAAACTAAAAATTATATATATATATATATATATATATATATATATATATATATATATATATAATAAAATACATTTTCAATATTTAAAAATATTGAATGAATATTTCGACATAAAGAGAGATTTTTCTTCATTTACAACTCATGACTTGAATTATTTCCGTAATTTTTTGTGACGAAAATATTTTAAAATCTTAACCGTTATTTTTTATTTAATTTTTTATTTATTTTCAATTTTCTCTCCTATTATTCTTATCTTTATTTCCATTTTGAAAGAAGTACCGTTGCTGAGGAGATGTAAAATCTCTCTTAGGGATTTTATGTCAAAATGTTCATCCAATTTTTTTGAATATTTAAAATGTATTTTATTTTATATTAGTTCTGTAATTTTAATTAAATTGAGCTCTGGTCCTGTATCATTTTTAAATATTAAAAATTGTAATATTAATTAGGATCAGGTTCTTGGGATTTACCTTCCTACTTTTCCGTTTTGGATTAAAGTATATATATATATATATATATATATATATATATATATATACATTAGAAATCAATAAATACTGCAAAAAATACATTTTTAAACTTACAAATTTTTAGTAGTTTTTGCAAAATATATATATATATATATATATATTCGTTTCCGAATCTTATATATATATATATATATATATATATATATATATATATATGTAAGACTTGGAAACGAATTCATTCACGACATCGTGAGAGTTTGAAAAACGCTAAAATCAGTTATTATAATTTTTTGGAAGAAACCGAAAGATAGAAACCTAGGTTGCGAAATGAAAAAATATTTAAAATTTCTACAATATAAATGTATTGAACATTTTAATAGAAATGTCCAGTTTGCATGTTCTGATGCAGTGGATATCGGCTCGGAACGAGAAATTGGATTATAAACAAAAGCTAAGTACATATATATATATATATATATATATATATATATGAATTTAAACTTATCGCTATACTCGTTTCGAAATACGCGGAAGGGAAAAATGGTAATAATAAAAGAAAGAGCTAGGCGCTTGAACATTAGTCAAAGTACGTAGCCCAAAGAAAAAAACCCGAGACGAGTAACCTAAAACAAAAAAGCACTCAATGCACAAGCAGAGCAAACAAAGAAAGTAACCTAAAGAGCCAACGAAGCTACCAAGGTTTCCCCTTACCGGATCTTCAGGGAAGGCTGGAGCCGACCTTCCCTGAAAATGCGGTTAGGTGAAACCTTGGTAGGTTCGTTGGCTCTTTAGGTTAGTTAGGTTAGTTACTTTCTTATATATATATATATATATATATATAATTTATTTTTTTTGGACAATATTTTTAATCGATACTCTTGAGTAGACATTCTGTTTTTAATCAAACAGTATATTAATATATGCTGTACCACTAAAGAAAGCCGAAGGATTTGTGAGAGATGGATTGCCTGGTATTGGCCGGCACATTAATCCAGTCTGTTTTTTTTTTTTTTTGTTGATAGTGAGTTAAAAGGCATTCGCTGTTTCAGCCATTTTATCAAGTATTGCTTGAATGTTTTCTAGACTATGTGCTAATAGAACGGTCTCCTCTGCAAATAGAAGATCGTGTACCAGCTGCAAACCAAGTTTAGTTTCTTCTTTAAAACGTTGCTTATTGTATAGACCTCCTCCTGTTCCGAATTAACACTGATTCCTTCACTTAAATCAGAGAATGCTTTTTCAAGCATAGCAAAAAACGAAAATTGCAGAGAAGACGAGCAAGAACGCAGCCTTGCTTTGTGAGTTAGAGACAAAAAAGGGTGTCCGATTGCTCACTTCCCGACCCTTACAAAATCTTTCATTCGTTCTTGACAAGAGATAAGAATATGCGCTTGAGAGCATTTTTCTGGAACACGTAAGTTTGACAAGCCTAACCAAGAGCTGTTAGTGATACAGGATATAAAGCTTTTGCAAAGTCTACAAAAACTACGAATAGATCCTAATTGGGTTCTCATGACTTCTCCTGAGCCTGTCTGTATCTTACACCCACAGTTTCTCTAAGGAATCTAAAACCAAACTAGGTCTGAGGCGGTGCTGAATATTAGAAAAATTCATTAAGCCTATTCAGGATAATATGAGCAGGGATTAAACCAGCAACCGAAAGAAGAGACATTCCTTTATGGTTATCATACTTACATCGGTCCCCTTTGTGCTTACACAAATGGGCAACTGGATCATCTTTATACTGATGTGACATATCTTCTATTTACCACACAAGATTGAAAAATACACAATTTTGTATATTTTCTCTATTTCGGAAGGAATTCTTTCGTCGTCAGGGACGTATCCATTTGAAAGCCTTTTGATGACTTTTTTGATCTCGGACTAGTAGAAAAACATTTTTACGACAGGTTTCTGAGGAAGATTGTGTATTATTTCATTATCAACAGACGAATCCTGATTTAGGACCGTGAAGAAATGTTTTGTCCCGCGTTTGATAATGTGGCTTTTTTCTGTCAACAGAGTTTTATCTGAAGAAAGATTAGTAATAGACCGTTGAAAAGGAGACCAAAAACAATCCTCACATTTTGGTAAGAGAATTTGAAGTTACACTTGTCTGAAACCTCCTGCAAGTCTTTTTCAATTCTTGTCAATCAGATCTTCTTCATCTTTCCCAATTTCGCTTGAGACTTTTCCTAGTCTAAATTAAAGTCCCATTTCTTTGATAGACGTGTTTTGTCTGCCATCAAGACCTGATGATATTTATAAATTATTTCAAGCAGAGATTTAATTTCAAGAACGTTTGAATGAAACCATTCTTAATGATTTCGCTGAATATAGCCTAGTGAATGTTTTGTCGAGTCATACAGTATGTATTGCTAGGCAGACCATTGCAATAAAAAAGTTAAAATTAAAAGAGGAAATAGACAAATGATAACTATTCAAAATAAAATATATTGTTAACAAGCAGTATAGCCCGGCGTTGCTCGGGTGTAATGAAAGCTTTAACACTAATCCATGGTCCTGGAGCTCAGACTCTTGGACGTTGGCAGGAAAAACAAAAAGCAATAGTTATTTCCAGTTAAATCAAAACCGTAGACTGAAAGAAAAATGAATGGATGTAAGTCACATTTTAATTTCCTTGTATTGATATCAAATACGTTTTTTTCATCGAAAACTGAATTTTGAAGGCTAAATAAGTCCTCTGAGTAAATGGTATCATGGCTAACTGTAATAACTACAATTATACCTACTTAGAGCCAAACCCAAAGCAAAAACTAAAATAAAATGGGCTGAAAAATACAGACATACAAGCAGATAAACAGATACACACACAAACATCTTGCCTTTTATATATATATATATATATATATATATATTATCGATTTTCTGCACTATTGTAAGAACTGTAATCTTGAAACTTCTGAATATCGTTTCTCATGTCTTTGTCTATGAGTGTATTAAATTTGATTACAATCGGAAAACTCCTATAACGCGATTTTTTCGATTATCGATTTTCGATATTTATCGGGGGTACCTCGACACAAAACCTAGCTAAGAACACTTTTAGGCGCTTATAGTACACCTGTGCAAATATTCAAGAAAATCGGTTCGTTTGATACGGGAGTCTATAGGTAACGGACACACACAAACACACACACACATACAACACACAGACAAAGTTCCAATTATAAATAAGTTTAGAAAAACCAATTCAGTAAGAAAAAAATCTTTATAACCTTTAATTATGTGATACTGCACGCAAATAGTCAACTGCTGAGTAGTACTCGTTAATGGCTGCCACTATCTTTTTAGGATTTGCATTTTCGTCGCAGTAGTTTTTGACGCGCTTGATAATTCGGCAAAATGCTCTTGTTTTTGCAATATGATTTTCTTGTAAATCATTTTCTCTTTTAAGATAATTTGCCTATTCTGGGAATATGACATATACTGCAAAAATAGCCCTATTCCGTCTTTCGTTATGAGTTCTAAGGAAATCAATATTGACACTCACATTAGCAAGATGCATACGTATTTAAAACAAAGGTATTTCGAATAATTATCATTAGTATAATTGTCCCTTCAATTTATTTCAATTCAAAAAAATTACAATTGGACAAACGACTTTCGAATAATTTTCTCGATACGTGTTAGATAAACCTGTTCCGGTTTCTGGTAAAAAGCGTTTCTAGTTTACCCTTGACCACACATTTTTTTTTTACTGAAAAGATTTAATTACTGTCCCCTGCACATGCGCATTTGTGTTTCGGTGGTACACACAGAAGTAACATGAAAAAAATCAAAGGGTACAACGACCAAAAGGCTGTGATATTGACAAATAACATTAGGACAATAATCCACGAGCAAATAATATTTTGTAACTAAACTATATTGCGCATTAAAGAAAATCATTCAAAAAATGTTTCATTATTTATCACGCACAAACTTTCAAACATATTCTTTAAAAGAATCTACTTTTCGACATGATAACCTAATTTCCTTCGTGTGGTTTTTATCTCCTTTCACTTTTATCAAATGGTCAAAGTTCCAAATCTTTATGTTTTTCAGGATGAAATCACTTTATTTGAACAACTAATCAAATTTATTATAAAAGCCATCAACGAGGCACTCTCTTATTTTAAAATATCACAAGACGGCGTTAAAAAGGACTAGAATTTAGTTATATTTTAAGTTGATTTCTAAAGCTGAATATCAAGTTAGTGATTTCCATTAAGATGAAACGTAAAGTCAGCCAAGACGTGACAGTCGATAAAAATTACAACGCCTCACTTCACATGCAGTCCTCTAATTAATTTCAGCTCCAAAATACTTTCACGTCAAGAGGCAACTCTCTCATCCTATTAAAAGTGGAATCATATTAGTTAACCTCTGTCTTCTGAAGCACTCAAATGATTCATTGATTCGTTTTTAATGGTTTATCAAACCTATGCAGGTTATTTAAAGCTAGAAAATATTTTTAGAGAGTTAGAATATTTTTGAGATAATAATCATTCACTGATATGGTTCTTACAAATTAAAATTTGAGATATGGGAGCCATTTGTCTACTTTATGTGCCGTGTCCCTTCAGGATGTAAACGATCACGGAATATACTTTCTCCTATCTCTTGTCGTTCTTAACATTTCTCTTCTTAATATGTCTTCAAAACAGCGTTCCACCATCTATTTGCTCAAGCTCATCAAGTATATCGCGCTGCTTTCCCCAGTCACTCTTTACCTTTATTCGTCCTGTGAGTATTAGATTCCCTAAGCTCCCTTCTTCATTACGTGTTCCGGAAACCTCATCTGTTTCTTCCTGATATTCAGTTTAAGTTTCTATTTCGTTTGCATCCTCTCCAAAACCTTGACGTTACTCACATATTCGGTTCATTGTATCCTGAGTATCCTTCTGTAAAACCACATTTATATTACTTCGAGTTTCTTCTTCATCCTTGGGATGATTTTCCAGAATTCGCTGCCATAATAGAGGGCAGGTATCACATAACAGTCTAGTACTCAGTTCTTTGTTTCCAATGAAATCTTTCTTTCTCTCAACATTCTACTCAATCTTTGGATGGAAACCTTGGGAATTGTGCTATAACAAACCTAAAATTAAGTACGTTTGTGAAATATGTGTAATGGTCTTCACTACCCAGTTTCCATGGAGCCCCCCAAAGCATCTTCAAGTCCTTGTAGTGAGAAATTATTTTCCACCCTATACCATTTTCTCACAAACATCACAAACCTCGTGTTGCTCTGTTGCTATGTCCATAGAACCGACTCCTAATGTGATGCTTCCGGGTGCCCTAAAAGGCAGACCTCTTCAAATCTAGAGTTAGCCGTTATTTTTGCCAAGTTTCCACATTAACTGTAATTCTGTAGCTTTCTACAAGGAGTGGATACAAGTTTATATACATGGCAGAAATCACTTGGTAATTTCTGAAAAGAAGAATTGGATTTATAATTTTAAAAACAGTAATTGTGCGTAACACTTTTTTTTGCATGCAGAAAAATATAACACTACTTTAACACGACGGAGAGAAAGAAATTATTATTAGTAGCATTATTAATTGTATATTAATTGTTCCAATATGAGTTGAGAGAAAAATAAGTCCTAATAGATAATAAAATTGTTTATTAGGTTGCGTTATGAACGCAACTAATAAATTATGAGCAGAGAGACAATATTGTAAAACGAAAATATTGAAAATATTGGAAACTAGCTGAGTAAATAGAAAAAAAAATTTTGCATGTGCGGACCGCGGGTCAGACAAGGTCATCGCATTGGCAGCCATTATGTAACAAAGCGGAAACAAGTGATTAAGAAAAATATCATTGAATGTTTTTTGATGAAGCCAAGAAAGTTTAAAATATAACGAACCAAAATGAAACCCGAATCTCCGATTAAAATTACACCACCCGTACATCCAAGTTTAGAGCACCTGGTATTCCCAAACGGTCACCCATCAAGGTACTGACTAGGTTCGATGTTGTTTAACTTCAGTGATTGTACGTGTACCGTTATTTCAACGTGATACTATTTTATGCCCTCATATTACTGAGAAAACGCTGATGAAGCTGAGCAGAAATTGTTTCGATTCCACTGTAAATTCACTTTAAATTCAGCCTTGATCCATATTCCATTACTCTGGGTGAAATAATGTATCAGACAGTTAAGTGTCAGACGTGAGATACGCTCTGGATGATCATGTCTCGAAAGAGACAAGACTGACTGGGCAGGTTGCCATTGCTTTCTGCGGTAGACTGGTTGCCAATCAATGCTATAGAACTCAATCTGTCCTGTCATTTGACTCATAGCTGGAGGGGGAAGAAATGTATTATATTATTCAGTAGTAATAAATGGGGGTTCAGTTTATTAGTTCATAACAATAGAAAAACGATCCCCCACTTTATGACCAGTAGAAGCTTTAATCATGATTCCAACTATTATGTTCAGTCAGTCAGTTAAGTGCCATACGTGATACACACTTGGACTATCATGTCTCGAAAGAGACATGACTGAGTAGGCAGAAGGTTATCCCACAGTAGGTTGCCATTGATTTCTGCGGTATACTGGTTGCTAACCAATGCTATAGAACCCAATCTGTCCTGCCATTTGACTCATAGCTGGAGAGAGAAGTGATTGATTATGTTACATTATTATTTTAAGTATACTTAATGAGGGGTCAGTTTATTACTTCAAAGCAATATAAAACTGATCCCTTACTTTATACCCAGTCGAAGCCTTAATCATGTTTTCAACTATTATATCCAGTTATTCAGTTAAGTGCTATACGTGATACACGCTTTGGGCGATCATGTCTCGAAAGAGAAAAGACTGACTGGGCAGGTGATTATCCCGTAGAAGTTTGTCATTGCTTTCTGCGGTAGACTGGTTGCCAATCAAGGCTATGGAAGCAAATCTGGTCAATTATTTAACCAATAACTGGATAGAAGAGACGGATTAATTTTTTTTCCGAAGTGTTTTTGTGCGTAAGTGAATACAACGAATCTAACTGGAATTTTTTTATTGTTTATAATCATATCACCCCAAGCAAGGTTAAAACGTCACTGATGCGCAGGGGGCTACGTAAGAGTAAAAAGATTGGAAAAGAGAAAACCGGAAACCGCATCTTAAACAGGAAACAAGGCATGAGCCCCTTCACCTGTTTAACAGACTGGGTGGAGTGTGGACCGGGCGATAGTTTAGTCTATCTACTCCAATTGAAAAAAAAAATAAAGAAAAGAGTGAAAAGGTTGGAAAAGAGAAAACCGGAAACCTCATCCTAAACAGGAAACAAGGGATGAGCCTCTTCACCTGTTCAATAGATGTGGGTGGAGTGTGAACAGGGCGATAGTTTAGTCTATCTACTCCAATTGAAAAAAAAATAAGGAAAAGAGTGAAAAGATTGGAAAAGAGAAAACCGGAAACCGCATCCTAAACAGGAAACAAGGGATGAGCCTCTTCACCTGTTCAATAGACGTGGGTGGAGTGTGAACCAGGCGATAGTTTAGTCTATCTACTCCAATTATTCGAATTCGAAATCGGATTTCCGATTTGTCATTCCTAGTCGATATAACGAACTTAATTTATTAAATACCATATCGTAAGCGCCGTAATACTAAATGCCGAGGGGTGGACCTTGTCATTATTTTCGATTCCCTTGAATGCCATTTCCGAATTCTTGAGGTACCCCAAAAAGAAAGTTCAGAGGGAGATGTGTTACTTATTTCTCCAATAGTCTAGCAAACCATACGATAGACTCCAAGACATGTGAGGTTCTAATACTATGAAATAACAATTGTTGTGTATAAGATTTGATATTAAGTTTATAATATGCAGTAATTAATTAATTTGTAAATATACATTATTTAAATTGTTTGGGCTGGTGTCCTCATCTTTATCATCCAACTAACGCTTGTATTCACTATGCTATGGTCTTTGGGGACACATTCCAATGACTTGACCCATAGAGTTGTGAATTACCAGGTTACAGTAGTGGGGAACAAATCACTGGCTACCGAAAGTGGCATCGCTCATGGAATGGGAATGATGTAACTCAGTAATCAAAATAAAGGTTTCGAGTTCAAAATCTTTAGTACCTGAAGTAGGCCGGAGCGTACATCGACCAAAAAGTCGTAAACATGGCAGTAAATATGAGGAAAAATGTCCGACCAATGTAAATACATACTCATCACAGAAGTATAGAAAAATATTACAAATATACCTATTATTAGGGAGAATCTGGCAAGTATTAATTATTATAGATTCAGCACCATTAATGCAAAAGCAAGAAAAAATAAAAGTGCTCTCCACTTATTATTATTATTAATTATTATTATTATAGTTTTCAAAAATTTAAATGTACTGTCAATTATTTTCTATCTTCTCAATTCCTACTATGATACTGCTGTATATCTGTTGAATCACGTGTTTATGTTTCTCATATTTATTCAAATTCAGTAACTCCTTGGAACTTAGTGGCATTATTGCCTTACTTTGGGTGAAACGATTCAAAAAGATTACTAAGTAAATGAACAAATCACTGGTGCCGCCTAAGCACGAATTTACACGAGATACTAGATTAGCAACTAGGTCCCACCCTTTTACAGTTAAACAAATAAGATGTAACCGTAAATTCTACTCCAACAGCTTCTTTTCTCGCGCTTCCCGCCTGTGGAACTCCCTTCCACAAGTCTGCTTTCCCGACAGTTACAATCTCCAGGTGTTTAAATGTAGGGTCAATAGACACCTCCTATCACACTAACTCCCAACTATTCTCAGAACACTCTCATCTACCCAACCCTCATTCTCGGTATCCTTACCCGCCTATCACCCATCCTCTGACATTTCCTATATTTAATCATCCTTTCTCCACTCTACGTAGCCCCCTGCGCAGTAGTGGCAGTGACATGCCTTGCTCGGGGTGAAACGCTTATAAAAAAAAAATTAAAAAAAGAATTCACTCTATTCACCACAAATGAGGAAGGTTTTAGATGAAATAATGTCAGGTTTTATTCTAATTTCATAAACGAATAAATATTTGATTAATATCTTAAATAAATTTGGATTATGAATATTTCTCTGTGCATCGCGAGTAGGTCTGTCGAACATTCTTCATGGGCAGTCTTTTCTTAAATTCTAAATTTGTCATTGCCCAGTGATGATTTTCTTTTTATTTATAATCGTGTGTTCCGAACCAAGGCATTTTACTGCCACTGTTTTGCAGGGGATTACATAAGAGGAATGTTATAAGAAAGCGTGAGAGGTTGCAGGGGGTGTCAGGAAGTGGGTAAGGGAAGGAAGAGAATACTGATGAGTGGGGTGGACGGAGAAAAAAGCATGATAGAGAGGATGTAAGTTAGTGAGATAGGAGATGACTATTGAATTTACATTTAAATGTGTAAAAATAAAAGCCAAATTTCAATTATGGTGTCATTTACAGGAATTAAGTTCAACATTATTCTTTCTTTGTGTTCTTTATCATAAGTTGACAGATGTGACGAACCGAGATATTCAACTAATTAATATTTGGAAAAAAGAACATCGATGTTCTTGTTAAAACATCTCAACAAAAGATGATTGTCGCATTTTCGCTCATTTTCACGAATTATTTCATTTTATTTCTTTGCTATAATGAACCCGGGTTTGCAGTTTTAATTTTTTTTATCATTTTTTTTTGTTATTTTAATTTTGTTGTTGTTGATTTCTTATTTTCTTTCTTAATTACGGGTGGTTTTTCTCGTCTTTCTATTTCAAAAAACATTTTGATGATTTAATTTGTTTTTCGCATCTTCGTTGATTTCTGTTTTTCCCGTTCGGCTTCTACATTCGTTTTCATTGGATTCTTGTAAATTTCATCTTCATTGGCTTCTTATGAAATTTATTTTCTTTGCTTTGTTATTAATTTTATTTTCGTTGGCTTGTTATTATTTTAACTCCTATTTACACCGTTCTCTCCTATGTTACCTTCACTTATGTATTATATTTTTATTTCCTTTTTCTCAGTTTACGTTTATTTCACACCCCCTTATTCTATTCGTAATCCCTGAAGTATTCACGCACACATCAGAAAGATCGACTTTCGTATAGACATTTTGGATTCCTATCTGGTAGTAAACAATTTGATTTATTTCTTTTTAAATTAATTTCCAATATTTTCCAGTTCTTATTTTTCAATGTAAATTTATATATATTATATTAATTATTATTTTAGAACATATACAAACTACTAAAAAATTGTACATTTTGTTTCGACTTGAAACAAGAATGTCTCATCAGGTAGAAAATAATAATGGTAATAATTATTAACTACCTGCTGAGACATTGTTCTTTCAATGTCGAAACAAAATGTACAATTTTGTAGTAGTTTGTAGTTTGGAAAGTAATAATTAATAAAAAATATATTTGACTCTATTTTTATATTAAGCATTCTTATAAATGCATGTTTTGAACATTGCAATTATTTTATTCGTTCCTCATTCATTTGTATATATATATATATATATATATATATATATATATATATATATATTAACGAAAGATTAACGAAACTGGTTATAAACAACATACAATTTGTAATGATTTGTTTGAACATTATTTTTATCAATACTGGTATTTAAGTAGATATTGTGTTCATAATCAAACAGTATTATATATTTATTTCTATCGACCTGATTATTTACGATAATCATTATGTTACGGAAGTTAACGAAGATTAAAGATATGGTCTTTAAACAACCGATAAATTGAAATGATTTGTTTGAACATTATTTTTGATCGATACTCGTATTTAAGTAGATATTCTGTTTATGATTAGACAGTATTATATATGTATTTCTATCGACCTGATTATTTATGATAATCATTATGTTACGGAAGTTAACAAAGATTAAAGATATAGTCTTTAAACAACCGACAATTAAGAAATGATTTGTTTGAACATTATTTTTGATCGATACTCGTATTTAAGTAGATATTCTGTTTATAATCAAACAGTATTATATATTTATTTCTACCAGACTGATTTTTTACGATAAATTTTTGCTACGAAAATGAGTTTTAATTTCCGTGACATGTTTACATTTGTTGACATTACAATAGATTTTAGATCAGAGATGGTTATTATGATAAATTCGAAAATTGTGTTATAGGCGTAATTTGACTTCGTTTAGCCTGATCGTCATTCGTGGTCCAGAGGTCTAAGACGCGTCAGATCACATGTTGGCTTCCTCTATGGGGATAAAATCCTGCCGAATGACACACATTTTGGTAGCATAAAATCAGGCCCGTAGAAATAAATATAAAATACTATTTGATTACAAACAGAATATCTACTTAAATGCGAGTATCGATCAAAAATAATTTTCAAACAAATCATTTCATATATATATATATATATATATATATATATATATATATATATATATATATATATATTAATGTCTTTCTTTACTTAATACTTCTCACCCCCACTCTCGTGTGGTTCTTTTGAGACGCTACAACCTGTAGTACGATTTTCCCTTCCAGCATGTACGCACGTGTTCGACAATCCTCCACACAAACAAAATAGACGACTACTACTATCGTACCTCCGCGAACTGCCTGTTTAAACCAACACTATTTTCATCTTTGATAATGACTGATGTAAGCCGAAAGCACAGAAATGATTAAATAAAAATATATATCAATATTGTGATTTTTTTCCTCTTTCAACGATAATGCTATTAAGCTTATCAGACGATATGAAAAGAATTTACACAAAATAAACCGACAAAACTTGTTTATATTATTTAATGAAACATGTATCAATGAAGAAATATGCTTCCTAAATACACACCATTTAAACTATATATATATGTTTGTGTGTGTGTGTATGTGTAAGTTTGTGCGTACGTGCAAACATTAGCACTCCTACTTCCCTATAACCACATGAATGTATCCAGTTTTAAATAATGCTGCTTCTTTCTTTCTTTCGTCGATTTATCTCGAAGATTCCAACATTTCTAAATCTTTTCATATGTTACCCCCTTTGTTCCTATGGTTCACTCAAATACTTTTCATCTTTTTTTCTTTCTTTTTACGCATTTCAAGTGAAGACTTTCAACATTTTTCTTCCTTCCTGTTTTCAGTTCCATTTTGCCCTGCTAATATTCCATCTCATGCCAAACGAGATTACCGAAATAGCGCTAGTCTTCTATTTAGAATCCATGTCCTGTCAAATCACAAAAGACATTTGCCAATATTTGGATATTCCTAAATTTGGCCGAATTTTCTTTCTTACCCTTAAGCAAAATCACAGGTTTACTTCTCGACAGAATGCAATGTAAGTACAGGCGAATAATTAAGTCTCTAAAGTTAGCACGTATTTCAAGATTCACAGCGTTTATTTTGGTTGCTTATGGAATACTTTAATATATATATATATATATATATATATATATATATATATATACTTTTATCTTTCTAACTTTACTTTTTTCCTATATTTAATTTTGATTTTGATTTTATTTTTTTATAAATTTTTATTATTTTAACTGAATTTTTAAAATAATATTAATAGTAGTTATTTTTTCCATTTGTATTAAAATTATGATTTACAATTTATTTGTTACCTTAAATATATCCCATTATATTTTAAATTAAAAAGTTGCTAGTACTCGTCTTGTTTCTCTGTGCGGTAGTAGTTCAGATCATATTCTCGTGAGGGAATCTTTTTCCGGTTTAAACGGAAATAAGTAAAATAATTTGCGATGGGTCAAATATCAGATGGTGGAAGTATTTGTGTTTATTCTTTGTTTGTTTTTGAATTTATATATACATATATACACACTTCATAAATCGTGTAGGATTTCGTGTGCGTTCGTTTATGCTAGTATGTGCAATCCATTCTATCCGTGCTGAACGAAATTATCACCGGCGCGCCTTTTCCGAAATGACGGAGCGTGCAGCAGCCTGCGACGATTCCTGCAAACTATACCAGATAGTGAAACAAGCTAGGTGAGTGAGACGTTTCGCTTCCTTGACGGTGCTGGTATTGCAGATCTGAATGTGCGGCTTAGTCGGCGAAAAGAGCATTTTGAGGAACTCCTCAATCACCCAACGCCGGTAACGGACGTGGCTGTTGTACCGATCGAGGAATACGACTGCAACGCCGCACCCCCAAAGGTGAACGAAGCGCGAGCCATTTTGCGTCGCCTACGTCAAAACAAATCCCCTGGTGAGGACTGTATACCTGCAGAAGTATATAAGGCCGTGCTGGAGGTATTGGCCACGTGGGTTCTGGCTGTCCGCGACTCTCGCTGATTGGAGTGAGGCCATCTTGTTACCTTTCTTCAAAAAGGGGGATAAGAAACTCTGTTCGAATTACGGGAGAATTAGTCTCATCGACGTAGCATCCAAGGCGTTTGCAATTCTTCTCGTGAGAAAATTCCAAAGCGTCAGTGATTTCCGAACACGCCTGACTCAGGGTGGCTTTCGCCTCAGCAGAGGCTGTATTGACCAAATCTTCAACCTTCGGCGCACCCTCGAACAGCGCTTGGCAAACCAACAGCCAAAGGCTCTATGTTTTCTTGATTTGCAGCTGCCTTCGACTCAGTGGATAGAGGTTCACTCTGGTGTATCATGGAAGCCGATGTCTTGGCCGCGAAACTCCTTCGTCCCATCAGGGATTACTAACGGCCGACACGAGCCCGTGTTCGTGCTTATGGTGAGAAGTCAAAGACGTTCGAAATGAAGACTGGCGTGCAACAGGATTATGCTCTGTTCCCCACCATCTTCAGCTATGCGATCAAATACATCCGCAACAAAGCTCTCCGAGACTACGCGGGATTTGCGTTCGGTCGAATTATGAGGATATCTGATCTGGAATACGTGGACAACATCGTCTTAGTTAGATCGAATGGGGACAGAGTGCAAGCTGCAGTTAACCATGTGCAATATGCATTTCGTGATTTGGGCATGAAGATCAACAGATCGAAGACAAAAGTAATGTCATCTCTGATAGATCCAGCCACCTGGCAACCACTGGTGCTAGACGGGGTCAATCTTGAGAACGTGCAGTCTACGTCGGCTCAACCATAGTACCATCCAGGCACGGTGCTGCTGAAATCGAACGCTGCATAAAAGCAGCAAGATCTATATTCGTACGTCTCAAGCGGTCACTATGAGATCTCCACGGCTACCAAAGGGCGCATCTATCAGGCTTTCGTTGGGACGATCCTTCTCCTTGAGTGCAAAATGTTGCCACTGAGTGTGGTTTACGTGAGAATGCTTGAAGTCTTGGACAATGATTAACTTCGCTGCATTCTACGATGTTGCCGTGTCGATTGAGTGCCAACGGCAAATCTACGACGACGCCTCCCGAATCTCCGACCTCTGCCACTCGTCTTTCTTCGGCGTTGCCTGCGATGGTTCGGGCATGCAGCTAGACGTCTGGAGGGAGAGCTCATCCGCGATGTCCTTCTACTCTCTTGTCTACCTGGCTGACGCAGACGTGTTAGTGAGTAGCTGAAGAGGTGGGAAACGACTATCAAGGATGACCTAGCAGCACTATCGGGCCCATAGGTAATTGGTCTTCGACGATGGAACCGCGATTGGCGCACCATTTTGTGTAATTTTTCGGGATCGGCGAATATGGTCTGCGATATTCCGAGATGTGGTTCGCGCTCTTGAGGAAGCCGGCTCAATCCGACCAGGGTGAATACCGAAAGAAGTATCAGTAGTAAGTATTTATACATACTAGTGTGTGTGCGCGTATGTGGGAGCGCACTCGTTCCGATTAGTGTATCTGGTCATTCTGTTTACATTATGTGTGTCGGTGTGTGCGTTTGGGGTTATGGTTTTTTAAGTGCTGGTTTAAATTTGTTTATGAAGATTTTTCTTGTATTGGTAGGTAAGAATAATTGTCTGTCTGATATACGAGCATAAATTTAAATTTGTCTTGATTGCATCGGACGATGTATTGTAATACAAAATATTCTCTGTTGTCTGATAATTTGATGTTGCTTTTGTGAAGGGAAACTCTATTGTTTAATGCTTGGTTTATTCCAATATAAGATTTTTTACGTTTTGTGCACTTCAGTACATTGTTATGGTGAAACACACCTATTCCTCAGATAATAGACTCTCCTTCCTATACTAATAAAAGTTAACAAGGAGTTAACTCGAGACGTTCTTGGGAAATTCTTAGGAGTTTTTAGAAGTTCTAGAGAGTTCTTTAGAGTTTTATTTTAGTTCAGTAGAACTATTAGTTCCAGTTTGGACATAGTCACCCTAAGGCAGTTAATATTATTCGGCAGTTAGCCGAATACTAAGGAGTCAGCTTTCAGTGGAAGATTACCAAGTTCCTAACATTTTGGGTGCGTTAAGTCGATTAGCAACCGACATAGCCCGATTATAACTTTCAGTGCAAAAACAACTCCACAACATACATATACCACATTTTTGAAGTTGCGGTTCAAGTTTTTGTTTATTGTGAATGTCTTTGTGGTGTTTTGAGAAGTGTCGGTGTTTACTTCTATAACAATATCACAATCTCCACATCTTTTATTGTTACATTTTGTAATTTCCTGCATTGGGTGTAGGTTAAATTTGGATGAGGTCAATATGTGTTTCAGGTTATTTAGTTGGCGTTTGCTCTAAATTATTTTGGTAGTTTTTAATGTTTCTATTCCATCTCCTATTCCCTAACACGTAGGATTTACACTATAGTGGCTGGCCAACATCTTCTAAAACCCCATCTAGAAGAACGAAAAAATTGAACTGGCAGAGAAAGTACTTCTAGACGAACTAAGGGACCCAAAGAAACGCAACGTCGAGCAGACACTAGCATATGTGTCAACATACAACAGGAACAACCCAGAAATATTTACAGAAATTAGAAACAATTTAGACCTACTAAAAAAATGACAAAATAAAAAACATATTAAAAACGACCAAACATTTTCAAAATAATTACAATCATATACTTTTATATACAAACCAATGTAATCATCAGTTAAGCTGAAAGCATTTGTGTTTCGGTCCCTGCCAGCTATCTTAGAATGGGTTGTCGAAATATGAAATGGAGTAAAATCAGTTCTTGGACAAATTCATTTTTGGTATTGTCCGTGTGAAATATGTGTGAGCGTGTGTGTATAAAGTAAACAAAAATAAACAATTCAAAAAGATACATACATACGTGCATTTACAATTTCAAATGTGATAATGCTAAGTAATTTTTATGAGCAGTCGCTTTGTTTAAGTTGATGTATGCTGCCATAATTCTCGTTTTACGTTCATATTTGGTGTTACAAGGAGCTTTATTGGTCTCTCGCTCAAATGCACTACCCCACAAAATATTCAAGAAAGCTGCAGCCGGATGTAAAGGATGGTGTGATTGTAGAGTGTTATCTTGGTTTTATGGTATGGTGCAGAATCCTATTGCCAGATATAGGATCTTTCAGCTGACTCCCTCTTGATCCAGGGCAACACTTGCCTTCTCAAGACATTTGATTAGGTTTCCGTGTAAGGTCTGAGCCCCTCACGAATCATCTAAAATGTTCGTATTGGAGCCTCCGGTGCGAATGCAAAGATGTACTGCATGCCCTTTTTTAATATATGGCGGAGTGAATTGAGTCCTACTGCTCTTTTATCACAGACGATTATCAACTGACCCTTCTCAACTGCGCAGTCAACAAAAATGAAAAACAAACAAAACATATGCCGGAAATTAAAATTATAATTTGCCAACATATATATATATATATATATAGAATGGTAGACTTTGAAAAACAGTAGCTACTCTAGCATGTAAGCATCGCTCATTCCGCAATGAATTCGAAAACTATCAGCTATTGGGCGTGTATAATGATAATATACACGCTAAAAGGTCTTCTTTTACCGAGCACCAATAGCTCAGAGGTAGAATCGCCGACTGACGCCAATTCGCTCAGGTTTCAATCCTGGGTTAAAAGCAATCGGATGTGTAACCGTACTGATGAGCCTTGATACAGCGAAACAGATCGGTCTGCATCTATATATATATATATATATATATATATATATATAAATATATAGATATATACACTGCGTGCCAGAATTATATGCAAATCGATTTTAATTCTAACTCCGAAAGTTTCTAATAAAAAATAGTGAAACTTGGCACGTTATATGGCAACACTAACACATGTGCAGATCTAAAATTCTAAGCTAATCTGTGCAATAGTAAACAAATAGCAGCCATATTGGTGACTTACAACCTGTTTCAGCGTGCCAACTTTATATGCAAGATGGGACGTAAAGGTGCTTTCAGTCAAGCTCAGAAGTCTAAAATTGTCCAAAGGGTTTGTAATAAGATATCTACCTTAAAAATAGCCAAATAATTGGCCCGTGATCATCGTACAATTAAAACATTTGTTACATTTTTTTTTAATCATTTCACCCCAAGCAAGGCATTCCACTGCCACTATTGCGCTTGGGGCTACATGGGGGAAGGTAAATAGAAAGAGTGGGTAGATATAGGAAATGTCAGAAGGGGGGTCATAGATATTTTGTTCGTCCCTAGAATTTATAATAGTAATTTTTACTGTAATTTCAAAATGTTTTCATCCTAGTTTGGGGTTAACTATTTCCCCATAGCTAGGACCATAACATGTGCTACCACCCCGGCTCAGGGTGGAACTGAACACAACTAAGAGGTACATCTATGTCTCTCACAACGTCCTTATCAGATACCTTGCTTCCGGATAACATCCAAGGACGGGTAAATTATCACAACCTCAATTTTTTCTTTTTTTTTTAATCGTGTAACCCCAAGCAAGGCATTCCACTGCCGCTAAAGCGCAGGGGTTCACATAGAGGGATTGGGTATAGGAAATGTCAGAAGGAGGGTGATAGACGACATGGATGTACACAGGGAGAGATTTGGAGAGAGTGGGTGTGAGTTAGTGTGTTAGGAGGTGTCTATTGACCTTACATTTAAACTCCTGGAGGTTGTAGCCGTCGGGGAAGTAAGCATCCGGTAGGGAATTCCACAGGCGGGAAGTGCGAGGAAAGAAGCTGTTGGAGTAGAAATTGCGGTTACATTTCATCGGTTTCAATGTAAAAGGATGGGACCTAGTTGCCAATCTAGTATCTCGTACAAATTCACATCTAGGGGGCACCAGTGATTTAAATTCGCCAGAGCAGAAGCCATGATAGTATTTATAGAAAAGGCACAGGGATGCCACGTCACACCAGTGAGAGAGGTACTGCAGGCGGTCAGCCAAGTCGGTATCAATAACATTACATATTCTTCGCTGTATTTTGTCAAGAACCCCGAGGAGAATAGAAGGGGCACCCGACCAGATGTGGCAGCAGTACTCAATACACGGGCGGATAGTGGATTTATATAATTGCAGGTTAGATTCAGGCGGAAAGAATTCCCGGGCCCTGCACAGAGAGCCGACTTTCATAGCTGCGGATTTAGCAATGGATTCGAGTTAGTCATTCTACTTGAGGTCCGCTGAGAGTGTCAGGCCAAGCAGGCGTAGTGATTTACTCTCTGGGAGGCAAACCTGTTCCATGCTAATGGGAGGGAGGTGCGGTTGTCTGTGGTGGTTAATTGGCAGCAGCTTCGTTTTGGAAGAATTGAATTTTACGAGCCATTTCTTACCCCAATCCACCACGGATTGGAGATCCTTCTCAAGCTCGGCAGCGAGGTTCGCCTTGTCACCAACACCAGATGTTTGATCGAGGCGAGGGTAAACTGTGGTATCATCGGCGTACATGCCTACATTTGATCTTATGGCATCGGGGAGATCATTGATATAGATTAGAAAGAGCGTAGGACCTAATATAGAGCCTTGGGGTACACCCGATTTGTAGGGTAGTTCTGGGAGGCATGTCCGTTTAATACCACCTTCAGTGTGTGGTTAGAGAGGAATGAGCGGATTAAGTCCAACAAAAGTCCAGTTATGCCATAGCTTCGCAGTTTCCGTAGAAGGCCGGCATGCCATACTCTGTCGAATGCTTTAGAGATATCCAAGGCGACGGTTCGGGCTTCACCATTCTTGTCGAGAGCCTGGTATATATACTTGGCGATGGTCGTTAGCATATAAGCAGTGGACCTGGTGAAGCGGAAGACATACTGTTTGTCCGAGAGGAGTCTGTGGGCTGTGAGATGCTGAACGACATCGGCATTGATAATGGCTTCGAACACTTTGCCGAAGATCGGAAGAAGGCTGATGGGGCGGTAATTTACGGGGTCCGATGGTTCACCAGTGTTCTTGAATATTGGAACCACAGAAGAAGACTTCCAACAGGCAGGAAAGCAGGAGGAATATAGGCAGAGGTTGTAGAGCTTAGAAAGGATAGAGAAGAGTTCAGGGGCATAATTCTTCAAACCTATGATTGGTATTCCATCCCCACCGCTCGCTTTGTGTGGGTCCAGTTTTGAGATTATGCTAGAAATCAGTGAGGGCGTGATGTGGACGTCATTCAATTGGGCCACAGTTCTAGATGGGAAATCGGGTGTATGTATTCCAGACGAAGCCAGAGTGGAATTGGTCGAGAATCTACGGGCAAAGCATTCGGCCTTGTCCTCTGAGGATGTGAGGACCACAAACTTGTTTATTAGTGGGGGTATTGAGGACTTACTCTTGCTAAGCACGTATTTGCAGAGGCGACAGTATTCTTTGGTACCGGACGTGGAGAATGCTATGCGCTGCATCATCCTGGCAGCAAACAGCATCTTAGCTTCGTTAAGTATCTTTTTACACTTATTAAGAGCTGAGGCAAAAAGGCGCCTGTTTTGGTCCGACACGTGGCTACGATAAAGCCGGAAAAAGTGAATCCGGTGGGCAATGGAGGCCCAGCAAGCGGGCGTGAACCAGGGAGACGAATGGGATTTAAGCTGAAATTTCTTGGCAGGGATGAATGCATCGATGCCAGCCTTAACCCAGGAGGAGACATCTGATGCACAGTCTTCGACGGGAAGATTAAAAACATTGTTCCAAGGGACGTCGCAGAGGAAGTCACGGAACGAATCCCAGTCTGCTCTTTGATAGCAGTAGGATATTCTGTTGGTCTGGGTTTCTTGGGTAGGGGTGGAGCGGAACGAGATGTTGACAGAAACTACGGCGTGGTCAGAGTTTCCGTGAAGGCAGAGCTGTCTGGTGGTGCAAGAATTTGGGGTGGAAGTGAAGCAGAGGTCTAGTAGCGACTCCCTTCCATTATTGGAGAAACGCGTGGAGAAGTCCACCACTTACTTAAGGGATTGGGAGTTCGAAAAATTAAAGGTGTGGACACCAGCAGGGTCGCTTACAGAGTTTTCCAGCCACTTAGTGTGGTGGGCGTTAAAGTCGCCAAACACGAAAATATGGGCAGATGGGCGCGAAGAAATGGCCTTGTCGATATTGTCAGAGATGCTGTCACGTACCCAACAGTCAGAGGAGGAGGGGGGCGGTAGAGGAAGAAGAGATAGCTAACAGAGCTTAGAAGTGAGAGACAGAAGCACATGAAAGACTTGTCCAGGGATTCAATTGCTGTTACTCTAGCCAGGAGGAGGTGTTCACTGACATATACACCAAGCCCATGCATATGGACGTTGGAGTCCTTCCTGAAGAGGGGAAGGTAACCAGGAACATAGAACTCAGAGGAGGGGATAGACGGGTCAAGGTTAGTTTCACATAGGGCTAAGATATCAGGTGAGTTAGTTTGGAGGAATGCTTCTACGCTATAAAATTTAGTGCGGATACCGCATATGTTAGTGAAAGAGACACAAAGAGTTTTGGGCGTTTTCCGTGTAGCTGGTTTGATTTTGGTATTTTGTTTGTTCTTTTTCATGGTGTTTTGGTTGAGGAGAGAGGACTAGGACAGAATCAGTTGGTTACTGTTTGCAGCATGTGAGGAATGGAACCTGGCGCAGCCTGCAGCATAATGTGGCCTCGGGGTTGCCCACCTGGGGTTCATGAAGGGACGCCAGTCCATGCGCGATACGGCACTACAGGAACCCCGATATTATTCAACTGTTGATCAGAGCAGCCTCTCAAGACGATACGCAAGAGTTCGGGCTCCTAACTACCAGTCGGAAGCAGCAACCAGGAAACTGCCAGCCCGGTACCCTCAGAATGGAGAGACATTGCCACCATACTCACTAACAGCAAAGAGCTTCCAACTGAACTACCACAAAGAACGAAGGAGAAGGTAGAAGGACCGGGAACCCCTTCCTAAATAAGAAACAAGGTAATCACCTCTACTCCTGTACAATAGAAGTGGGTGGAGTGTGAAACCGAGCGATAGTAGGTACTATCTACTCCAATTTGGTAAAAAGAAAAACGTGTTGAGTTAACTAAGTTTTAACTTAGTTAAAGTCCAAAGAAATTTTCTTTGAAAATATAATAATAAATAAATAAAAACCTCGCAGCAGGGAGACTAATTTTTTTTTCCAAATGAAGCATGAATGCCAAAAAGTGAGAAAGAAAAAAAATTACAGATTTAAGAAGCAATTCGTACTCACCACGCAGTTTTAGTTCCACTATCTTCAACTCTTGCTTTTCCCAAAACTTACCCTAAACTTTGAAAACAGACCTTCTAGCAAAGGGCAAATTCATAAGAAAGCACCTGTGTCGCATCGAGCCATGACTAGGATCAAGAGAGAAGACCACTGTAACCCTCTTGAAATTAGCAAAAAGTTTTTGAAAACGCTGGTGTTCCTGATGTGCCCAAATCAACTTGATGCCGTATCCTCAGGACGGTTGCAAAATGTGGAAAGCCAGAGATTCGCCCTCCATTAAAGGATATCCACAAGAAAAAGAGGACGGAGTAGGCAGGAAATCACATGAAGGTAAATTTTCAAACTGTTTTGTTCACCGATGAGTGTCAAGCGACCCTAGATGGACCCGATGAGTGGAGAAAAGAATGGGACTATAATGAGGGTCCAATTCCCCACCGGATCAGGCGTCAACAATGAGGTGTTGGTGTGATGTTTTGGGCTGCAATCATTGGTAATGATCTGGTAGGAACATTCAGAGTCGCAGATAGAAAAAATGAAAAATGTAAATGACCGCAAAACTCTACATTGACTTCATTAAGGAACACCTCGAATCCTGGCACAAGAAGAATTTGTCATTCCGGAAAAAAATGGTATTCATGCATGATAATGCACCGTCTCATGCTGCAAGGATAACCAATGAATATTTGGAGAGTGTTTTGCCAGACATGGGAAAATAATGCAATGGCCAGCCTGTTCTGCAGATTTAAATCCCATCGAAAATCTGCGGGGCATCTTGAAAAGGAAGATTTACTCCGGAAGAAGTCAGTACACCCCCATGGATGACCTCCAGAATGCCATTCTGACTGCTACCAAAGTAATTTCATCAGATGAAATCGAAAGTTTGATATCTTCATTAGACTAAAGGCTTTTTCTCTTAATAAAATGGCAATTATATACGATATTGATTGTACTATGAAACCATATTGAAAATGTTTGTTCTGTATTATTGTTGTTCTCAAATAACATATTCCTAAAATAATCAATGTTTTAATTTTCCGTCAACACTTCACCATATTTGACACTTTAGCAATGATTTGCAGAGAAAGTTTGCACGCTAAAACAATCTGCAAGTCACCAAAATGGCTGCCGTTTGTTTACTATTGAGCAGATTAGCTTAGAATGTTAGAGCTGCGCATGTGTTAATGTTGTCATATAACGTGCCAAGTTTCACGATTTTCTATTAAAAACTATCGGAGTTAGAACAAAAAGATCGATTTGCATATAATTCATGTTCAAGAAAATAGTGCCTTTAAACGCAGATGTTTATCTGACTTTTTATACAGGCATATGTGGTCAGTTTCAGATTTGCTTTGACAGCCAAATGCTCTGTAACCATAATGATCAGAAATGGTCAAATCTAATGACAGTAGTTCCTAAGGAAACGCAGGTTCGAATCCTGTTGGAAATTTTATATTCCTTTAATAAACGTTCTCAAATATTCAGGCCTGTGGACAAAAATAAATAAATATATTGTTTAATAAATAAACTGATAATCTACATAAATACGAGTATACACAATAAATAACATTTTGCGATTCCGACTGACACCAAATCGGTCGAGATTCGATCCCGGCCAGAAGCAAGTGGATGTGTCTAGTCATACTGATGAGCTGCGATACATGTATGTGAATGACTAATATATTATAATCTCATTACGATGGAGCTCTTTAGAGAAAAAAATTTAAAAACAGTTCCACTTCTGCGATATATGCATTACTCTTCAGAAACGAGTTCTTTCGGTGGCCGGCGTGTGTGTATAAACTGCTTATATGTAATATGTTAAAAATTCTCTCCTCTCCACGCGTCTATGGCTTAAGAGGTAGTGCTTTCGACAAATCGGTCGTGTATATATATATATATATATATATATATATATATGGTGAAAACGTTCACTTTCTGACCATGAGACAAGTGATGTCTATTTGTCAGGATGCTGGTAACCTCTTAATGCTATCGGTCTGCTGGACGAAACGATCCCAGAGTAGCGACACCTTTAGAAAGTGCCTTAAAAACCATATCAACGTTCAAAACCACAGTACTTTTTCACTAAAGCATTTTGAGTGAATTACGGTAACCCATCGAGGTTGTTCTAGCCCAATGTCACAAATCGGTGTGACCGAGGTTTTGAGTGTGCTGGCCTTCTTCAGAATGTTGATCTCGCTAGATAACTCTGTCTCACTATCTCCCCCAGAAAATGTAACTACGGTCAGTTCAGAACAGTTGCTACATAATCCACAGGTATGATCCGTGGGTGTTGAACAAATACAAATATGCCTGAACGGTCGTCTACAAAGCAGATTAAATATAATCCCTAATCGACGGGCCACATCGGAGACGCCAATGGTATTAACACGCCCCAATGAGATACTCACTGTATTTCAGAATACATCTAGCAGGCAATTCACGAAATTTATGATATTTTTTTTACTAAATTTGCGTAAGATAAATATTTCGTTAATGCATTTTTTTACAGTCTTTCCGATCTAAATATATCTTGTAATTCAATTGATGTTAAGAGAATTTTGATATAAGCTCCCAGCCAGTTCTTGCGAATTTTAGATAAATATATTGTGTGTTTGTCATTTGAGAAGCTATGTAAACATACATATGACTTTTTACCTAAAGCAAATATCAGTGAATATTTCACATTTGCGTATCGCATCTACTGTGTAGCTGGCGGTATTTGTAGTTAGAGAAATAAATGAATTAGAAAATGTATCTTTTTCTCATCCAAGTTGGGTAGGGTTGATTATATGCTCTGTTGGATGAGGATTGTCAAAGAGGAAAGCGATGATGATGATGATGATGCATATTCCAAAATATTCCGAAGACAGAAAACAACGGATTTCAGAATTTTTAAATGAGTTGGGGGACTGCCAAACGTAATAGCGAATAACACAAATATTCTCCTCGGGGTTTTTATCAAAATACAACGGAGAATCTTGTAATCAATGCCGACTTGGCAGCCCGGCTGCAGTCACTCTCTCACCGGCGTTATGTGACTTCCCTGTGCCTATTCTATAAATATTTCACGGCTTCTGCTCCGATGGACTTAGTTCACTTGTGCCCCCTAGGTATGAATTTGCAAGAGATACTAGATTAGCAACTAGGTCCCACCCTTTTACAGTGAAACAGATAAAATGTAACCGCAGTTTCTACTTTAATAGCTTCTTTTCTCGCACTTCACGCCAGTGGGATTCCCTTCCATAAAGTTGCCTTCCCCGACAGCTACAATCTCCAGGAATTTAAATGTAAAATCAATTGACATCTATCACACGAACTCGCATCCATTCTTTCAAACACATTTACCATTTACCCAACCCCCATCCTCGATATCCTCATCCGTCTTCCACCCTCCTTCCGACATTTCTTATAACTAACCACTCTTTCTCATCACTTTCCCCTATGTAACTCCATGCACAATAGTGGCAGTGGAAGGCCTTGCTTGGGGTGAAATGATTGAAAAAAAAATTATGTCTTGAATAATAAAGCAGGGAATATAAGTGTTATCATAGATTAAACACATCAGAGAAAGAGAAAGAGAGAGAGAGAGAGAGAGAGAGAGAGAGAGAAAACAATGAAGGGTCTTAAAAACCTCTAGTCATGTGTAAAAGAGAAAGACAGCCTATGATGAGTCTTAAGAAACCTCTAGTCATGTGTGTGTGTGAGAGAGAGAGAGAGCGAGAGAGAGAAAGAACGATAGAGCCAATGATAAGTATTAAGAAATCACTAGTCATGTGAGAGAAAGAGAGTAAGAGAGAGAGAGAGAGAGACAATTATGGGTCTTATTAAACTTCTCGCCATGTGTGTGTGTGAGACAGAGATAGAGAAAGAGAGCTAGTGAATATTAAGAAACCTCTAGTCATCTGACAGAGAGAGTGTCTTAAGAAAGATCTAGTCTTGAGAGAGAGGGGGATAGAGAGAGTTAATTATGGTCTTACGAAACCTCTAGTCATGTTCACAAGATAAAGGAGGATTCTGATTACTCCTATTTTGAAAGAAATCTGATAATTCCCAAGGTCGCAATAGGCTACTGCGAGGGAACAATTTATGAGAGAGAGAGAGAGCGAGAGAGAGAGACAGACAGACAGACAGACAGACAGACAGGCAGTCAGAGGTGGTGAAATACATTAATAAATATCTAGTCCAGTTTATGAGATCAGGGATGATTATGATACAGATGATAGGCGAACCTTTCTACTTTTGTTGAGAAGGCAATGTAGTAAAGCCACTAAGACGCAAGGCACTTCTCAGAGTAAAAGTACTCAAGAAAACTTTCTAAAGAACCAAAAACTTAATCTTAAACAAGAAACCAGCAATAAACATTTATTGCTCTTCAAATTTCAGGGGAGTGTGAACAAGACAACAGGCGAACATATCTACTCTAAATGAGAAGAAATAAATAGCAAGTAATTTTTTAGAGTTTAGGCAGAGACGTTAGAAGAATAGGGTTAAAGGGAACTTTACAAGGAATCAGAAAGCAAATCTTAAACAGGAAACATGGGATAATTATCTCGTGAGGAGGGAGAACACGACGGTAGGTTGTTGTGGATCTTTGTAGCCAATTTTTTGTGGCAAATCTTAACGCAAATCTACGTCGCCAGTTTGTTGTGGAGTAGTTGTGGCGAAAATTCGCCGCAGAGTGTTAGTGACCAGTTTGCTCGGAAGTAAGAAATGGAAAACAGAAGGTAGGTTCAAAACAATGTATAAGTATAACAAGAACATAGGTACAAGGTAAGTGTTAATAATAAGTAAATAGAAATAAGTGACTCTGAACGGTATAGTTACGCTGCTTATTGCCTGACTAGTAGCTGACTTTAACTGCGTACTAGCTATCGACTTAACTGCTCGTTAACAGTGTTTGTCTCGTTCCACTTAAGACATAATGTGCCACAAAGTCTTTTTTAATGTGGGTAATCCGGGCAATATAGCCCGAGCAAAAATCTGTGTCTGATTTCCCCAGACGAGACTCTACTTTTCGGCGAAGCCTCGACTGGTTTATTTCTCTCCGCCTGAAGGCAGACAGTTCGACAATGCGCAAGGCAGTTAAAGGCAGTTAACTGCCTACCTGAAGTCGCGCAAGTAATTAAATATAGCAAAAGGAAGAGTCAATTCCTCGTAGAAGCTGTTTATTCCAAATAAGGAAAAACAAATGGCAAATCGAATTTTAGGCTTTAGGCAGAGTCGCTATAAATATATAAAGTTGAAGTAGGTTTTAGAAGAAATTGGAAACCTCCTCCTAAACAGAAAAGAGGGAATAAACCTCTGCTCCTGTTTACAAAAGGATGTTGCGTGAACTTGACGAAAGTCAAACGTATTTACTCTTACTGACACTTGCAAAGACAAAGGAAGACAGAGAGAGCCAGATACTTTCTCGAACACTAAAATTGCCGATAGCTTTTGTAGCAATTAATTTGATTGATGTAGTTTATATTACGAAACTAACTCTTTAATTCAGTTTTAATATTAAAGGCACAAATCATCATTAAATTTTTTCACTGATTATGTAATTTTTTCTTTAATAGATGCAATGTACCCACTTCACTGTTTAACCCTCGAACAAAATTCAATATAAATGAAAAACATCAATGATTTTTTTTTTACAGCAAGCAAATGAAAATTAAAAATTGTATAAAAACATGCACGGTTGTTGTATTCAAATCAAGAAGCAATTATTTATTAAATATAGTTTAATATAAATATAGAATTCCTAAAAGAAAATAATCATATTTTTTAAAGAAAGAAGCAATAAATTTTCATGCAAACCTTTCAAATGTGAATTTACAGAAAGGCCAATGTTCGCAGAAAAACATTCATCAATCATGTTTTGTTTCAACGAGATAATTATAATAAAAATGTTCAAACGAAATATTCAATCGCTACAATTCTGATTTCTTCGAAAAGAAAATAATTGATATATGTGCGTAAATGTATGTGAACGGACGCGCTCAACAAATTGCATAACTAAAAAATGTCAAATGTGTAACCTCTCAAAAGGTCGATTGCGTAAGCGCTCAAAATAAATATCATAATGCCATATTTATCCTATTTATACATAACCATAACCAGCATTCGTTTTTTTTTTCATTCCACTTTCGATTTATGCAAATATATCATTCCATCAGCAAAATCATTTCTGTAGTCCGTTGAACTCTTAAAAGACAAACGACGTCACACAAAAGCTTTTTCCGCTTTGGGATTAATTTGTTGAATATTGTTCTGATATATATATATATATATATATATATATATATATATATATATATATATATTCTACGGCTATATATCGGGTTGAATACACCGGTTCCCGTCCGATCACCCAAGTTAAGCAAAACCGAGGCTGCCCAGTATTTAAATGGGTGAACATTTGGGAATACAAGCTGCTGTAAACGTAAGGACCAAGAATGGTCCAGCGGTCCTGGGGCTTTGGGGCAGGGGCTCACAACCCTGCCTCGTAAAATGAACAGTTTGTTACAGCAACAAAACGTTGCTGCCCTATGCACTATCTGGGTGTGGTGGATAAATGATATATGAAAATAATTTATGCCATTTTCTACCACATTTATTTATAATAATCACGTTCATTAATGAATCTAAATTTGCGGAAATAAACATTTTTTCAGCAGAATGCGGAAAACGAGACCTTGACATTCCTATTCGGGGATTTATATCTAATTCTAAAATAGTTGATATTTTACCGAAATCTATCCTCCCAAGTAAACTCTCTGCTGACCTTAGATACAGTTTCTGAGAAAGAGTGCTTGATAGAGTATTCAGCTGTTTAAGCAAGGCCTGTACATTCATATCCTCGGTCACGATGACGTGAATTATTTCTTACATAAGCATGAACAGCCTTCGAACAGTTCCCCATTTTTTATTTCACTCTCAAAGCTTAAGTCAACCCGTGGTAGGATTTTCCTAAACTTTTCATATATATCGCGCACTAGGGTTACTTAAAATAACAAACGTGGACACAAAACTTTTTTTACAATTTATCATTAATTTGCCTGATGTATAATTTTCACGCGCATATATGCTTCTAAATTCGTGGAAAATTGTTTTCAAAATAGTTTTTGACATTCATATTCGTGTGTGTAAATCAAGTCATAAAATGTTGATATTTTTTTAGAAATTTGTCTTCCTACTCAATCTCTCTGCTGTTCGAATTTCAACGTCCATAGTTGCAAATAACTCAAAGTCTAAATAATAAGAATCCAGAAAAAATGTCTGATAATAATAGACATCTATTTTTTGTTTTTTCGTTTACTACGGTGACTAATTAATCGCTTTTGCAGACATTTTCTCAGGCATATTTGAGTGATTTTTCTGAAACTTTACTAAGCGAGAATTAGTTGCAGTTTTGGGGGATAAAGCGAATTATCTGGCGTGATCAGCCGCTTGGGCAGGGCCAGTATGCATAAACTCTCGGTCAAGAAGACACGGAATTTTTTGTTCGCACAGTCGTCAACAGCCTACTAAATTTAACACACAAGCCTTAGGTCATTACGTGGTATGTATTTTATACACTTTCAAAATATGTCGCAGGGTAAAGTGGCTTCCCCACAGCGATAAAATAAAGAGGCCCTCTTTCGGACATTTTTTATATTATACGTAGCCGAATAGAAGGCATAAGAGCCACTCAAAGTAAAGGGTTAATGCGTTATACTGCAAGAGAGTAAGATAAGAAAGAAGTCTCGTTTATATGGTTCTGTAATAAAGATAACAATTAACCTTAGAATTAAGAGTAGTAATATTGTTGTAATTGGGAAAGCATCCCGCCGGGAGTCTTTTTCATAAAGCAGCAATTCTTGGGATAAAGAATTGATAAGAGTATAACCAAGGTATAACCGTCAGAAAGAGAAAAACCTTTTTTGTTATGATCAGAAAATTGCATTATGTTAGAAGAACCACCCGTCCATAATGTAATTATTTGATCACAGCAGGAACTTAAAAAAATACATTATTGTTCAAAACTGAGCAGAAATGCTAATCCCTAAGATTGAATCCAACTTTTAGTTTAGACATTTTTGAATATTTTCCGTTTCATAATAATATCTATATGATATTTCTAAATGAATACAAGGTATTTCGGGAAAGTTTACATCTTTGCCTATCTGGATTTAAGGTGAAAGAACTGGGATTGTATTTTTAGAATTTATCATTGAATTTCAGAACATGACATGGATAAATTCTACATCAAATAACTAGGCCTGCTGACGATTACCATCAATTTCAGTATCCGTCTCCCAAGAGGATGCTTTCTCGATCACCTCAATCTTCACCTGTTCAAATCTTGTGTCGATCGTTATCTTTACTCTATATCCCCATTGTCAGTGCCTCTTACTATATAACACTCTACCTTAAGGGATCTTGGGTCTTGTGAATGGTGAATAACATTTTAATAAATGTAATTTGAAAACAAATGATAGTTTAAGTTAGGTTAGATGTACTTTTATCCAATGCCGTATAATGTCACAAGACTAGAAATATCAAGATATATTCTTCAATAGCTTTTGTTTCTTAAATTTTAGGGTTAAAGGTTAATCTGTTTCATATGGGTGCCATATTTAGCATTTAATTTGTTAAAATCATGTACAAAATTTCATCTGTGTAAAACCGTTTTTTTTTTACTTTGTAGCTAACAAAACATGTTCAAAATTCAAAAATTCAAATGCTAAACACTGACTCATTGATTTTGTTGGAAATAAACAAAGTCACTCGAATTTAGAAAACCTTGGCTTAACACACACAAAACTCGCAAAATGTCACACTTCACAAAATGTTTTTCGGCTAATAGAAAACTAGGAAACGTCTAAAAACAAAATAGAAAGACCAGAATCATATCCAGGAGTGAATTCCAAAATTACTTCTTCGGAAACCCACAAACGAAATAAAAGTCGGAGCAAGCTCGACCGTCACCAGAGAAAAGATGTCGAGAGAAATTAATACGTACCCTCAGTTGTTTGGGTGTCACGTTCTTCAAAACATTTTGTTTTACGTGTACAAAAATTACAACCATCTCTTTCTGTTTGGTTAAATTTTCTTGTTAAAAAGTTCGTTTCTCACATGCTCCCTCCATGATATTCAAATATTCTTTGGCACAACCGAATTTATATGCTTTTAAATGTTATTAACTCTGAAATAATTTATTTCAAATTGATCAATCGTTTTTAAATAGTAAGGTTACTATGATAACACATTTTCTTAAATGTTAATACAATAATATTTTTATAAGGTTTATTAAAGGGGCAAAGCGTAAACAAGGAAATAAAAAATATAAACACATATCTCGTTTTAACGCATTTTAATTTGTTAATAATGTGTGAATATTCTCAAATCTTTCTAACGTTAATCACGATAAATTCTTCTGACTACATAGCTTTATCTAATTTCCGTCTCTTCTTCGACAGGATTCAAAATGTATTGAACTTTCTTATATTTGCCTTAGTAGTTAACGAATCATTCGTTTGAGACTTTCCCTGATGATCGAAAACTCTACCTTCTTTAATCTAATACACCACCTGAAGGCATAGAATTAGGAATGCGTTGTTAAATTACTGAACCATTCTGTAGCTGCTCGGTTCATTTAAAAGCTACAGACCTCTGGCGAGCAGTTCGTTTCAAGTTAAATTTCATTCATTTTTTTATAAATGATTAATATTATATTCAATATCATTATAAAAATTTCGAGAAAACTTCTAATTGTAATTGCTAGGATTATCCTTTTACTAATTTAGTGATCAGTAGTAATTAACACTGTTAATAATTTGAGGCAAGTTTTTTATTAATATTAAAAATTTCTTCTTGTTATTAATAATTTTGGACAAGGAGTTCTTTCATCGCTAAGACTCAACATCTTCATACGGTGTTTTTACAGTGTTTATTGCGAGTAAATCAGGCCTTCAGCAAAAGTAGCGCCATGTTGTCACCAGAAGGCCTTTATTAGTCCAACACGTTCATGACATCTGGACAAAATGAAGCGACATCTTGCATTTAATTAGGATTAAAGATGTTTCTTTTAATATTAAAGATATTTTTCCTTTAAATTTGAGTAAGACGTATAAAAGACCATTTCAAATAAACATGCAAATTGTTTTTTGCAATCTAATTTCCTACTTGAATCAAATTTTAACGTCTCATTCTTTGAAACAACACAAAACTCCTTGTATGTACTTGATTTCGTTTTTGGAGTGCGTTTATAAGTTAAACTTATGTTGGTTATGTGGAGTACAAGGCCACTTAAAATATAGCCAACAACCCACGCATTTTAAGATATCATCAGGTTGAAAGAATAAAAGTGTTTGATTTGTAAAATAAGTGGAATTTTGTTAACTAAACTTGATAACAAATTTGTAAGAAGCAAAAATGGTCGAATAAAAATGTAAGTAGTTAATTAATTTGTAAAAGATAAAGGTTCAAAGAGAAACATGTTCGTAGTCAATTGTACCTGAGAAATAGTAGCGAGTAGTTAAATGAATCCAGCTTATAGTTGACAGTAGCAGAATGTGTGTCTGTAGAAAGATTAAAAAGTTACTAATAAACTCTGCGTTCCTTACCTTTTTTAATGTCCGGGGAGAAAGTGAAAAGGAAGGTGACGCAATAAAGGAAATTGTACTTATCGGACGTTAGTTTTTAGGGGTCAGTTGAAGTATCTTGTTTTTTTTTTACAGCGTGTGAGTAAAGGCAAAGATAGGAAAATTGGAAGAAGAGAAAGAACGAAAGTCTGTCGACCAGACATGACAGGGTCGGCGTCTTGAAATTTCTTCCTTACTTTGCGGCTAGGTCTTCATCAGATTACTGTTCCCATCGGACTGCATTTTTGCTGTTCAAGAGACATGAATATGTACTTGGCAGGTCACGTAGTCAGCACGAACCGTATACCCACATTCTATGTGTGAAGAGAAATTTGATAGGGGTCATATATAATCATATGTTTTAGGTACGACTTGAAATTTTATTCATTATGCAGTCATCAAGGACATATTATGAACGGAACGTTACTCAGTTTCAATTAAGTATCTCGAACTGAGAAACGTTCAGTTTGTAATATGACACCTGAAGGATTTTTATCCCACCTGTGACACTTTGAACTTTTAATTAGACACTCATCTGCGAGATGTAACCTTGCACATTTGAAACAGAGATTAATTTTTCTGTTTTTCACATGTATGTTTAGCATGTATATATAAAGATTTTTGTTCGTCAGTTTCCTCGAGTCTCAGATTTAAAATTTCTTTGACATTCGTCTGATATTTTGGGTCATGTTATATTTTATTCTGTTCAAATTTCGTTAGAATTCTAACACGTATTTCTTCGTTTTTCATTCTAAGCTTTTATTTTTAGTTCTGTGCAATGTCATCAACTTGATATAAATTTCTCTTCGGTTTGTTTGTGCTCCAGACATCAGGCAATGCTGCTGTTGAAAGTTTTCAGTTCGTTTTCTTTCTGTTATTAGATACAGTTCTTTTTTCAATATGTGTCCCCAGGGCACAAGGAACGTTCCTCACTGAACAAGTCAGGTTTCAGTAGATCAAAGCCATTGGATACAGCTGAAAATTTAGATATATATGAACGGATTTGGCTCCGCGCATAACATCAATACAAAATCAGTTTTTAAGTTAATGTTTGGATTTTGTAAGAGTTTGAAGTATTGGGAGAAACTGCCCCTAGCACAGCCATTTTTATCTTCGATTTTTTTATCCACTAGGCTAAATTTGTTAAAACCGATCCAAGCAGAGAATTATTGGTTATTTACTAAATTCACATTCTATTTTTATGTTTGAGTTACAGTAAATGTTTTCACTACTTTCGTTTATATTGATAATTTATCTAGCAGCCATTAGCTGTTAGATATTCTATAGGAACATTGTTTATTGTAACGTTCATTGTATTTATCATTTTTCCCGGAGCTTCATACCAGAAGCGTCTCATACATTTCTTTATGGTGCATTAAAAAAAACACTGTCTTTGTTGGAATTCGAACTCGAATCTATGGTTCTTTTTCATCACTTGGTGCAGCCATTATATCCAAGTTATATGAATTTTAAATGACAGCGAATTATATCTAAGACCAATACGGCCTTCCTTATTTTGTCGATTTGCAAATGGCTGCTGGAAAATCAATATGGATTCCTTATTAATGGCGTTTCCCTCTTTCTTTATATCAGTTTTCTATTGTCGAAATCTATCTACTCTCGTCTTTATATAGACCTGGAGCGGTGTTTCTCTTTTAAAAGTATCCAGTGAGAGCAGAATACGCGCCAGACGACAAATTTGCATTGTCTGCTCCGTTCCAGTTTGGCTGATTAGACGATACTAATTCTGTCGCAGCTGATTTTCAGCGCAATTGATTTTCGAAGACACATTAACACACATGCGCTTGTCTCTCTGTTGATTATTGTGTGGATGTGTGGGTTTGTGTTTGTGTGAATGTATGAATATATTACTAAAATGTTGAAAAATTCCATAAGAAATCATGTCAACTGATGAATACTTTCAATAATATCTGGTTATCATGATTATTGTGTCGTTGCCTCTTGGCTTATATTGTACTTTGTTTGGTTTTCCTAAGAAGATCATCAGTATATAAGGTAAATAATTTGCATAAATATTTGTTTCTTACGATAGAACGCCTGCTTAGATAGAAACCCGTTCTCTTCGAATATTTTAATAAACAGTAAATACAAACTCTGCAGACGCACATCAGAACTCTTTAGTAAAACCAATATATAAAAAAAGATGAATAATTCTAAAATTTCAAACTAACAAAGCGTTATTTCATTTTCCCCACCATTATTATGGATGTATTTATCTGTGCGTGTATTTTAGGTTTATCTAGGCACCAGCTTTTCATTGATGCAAGTTTAATTAACGGCCAACGAAAGTAATTTATTAAGACACCCTCCGCTCCCCTAAGAAGACAACCTATATATTGTGCTGGTACACAATATAATTAAGCTAATATCACATTAAAGGCATGTTAATAGCAATAATAATGTATGTGCTGGTATGTAATTATATATATATATATATATATATATATATATATATATATATGTTGTACTAGTTGTTACGATGGTTTATAAATTCATAGTATCACTACACAAAAGTTTTCTTGTTTCGAAGCTGCTATGTGCGCTTCTCATCGGGTGAAAAGTTGAAAATCGAAACTCGAAAATGTTTGTGTAGTGATACTATGAATTTATAAACCATTGTAACAACCATTCCAATATAATGCTCTACGTTGTATCGAGCACTCTTGATAAAAATAAATGCGAGTTCCACAACTTTGATACAATATATATATATATATATATATATATATATATATATATATATATATATCCAGGAAAAGAGAACCAATAGTTTTACAATTCCGAGCTCCCTGGCATTTGCTTTCTTTTTTAAAACAGTGCTCGATGTAACAAGTATTTTAGACCATAATATAATTATATAATTAATATTTTGATGATGTTTTTGTTGTATGTGAAAACGTATACTGGAATGATTTTTTTCATGCTTTTCTTGCTTTTTTTTTATTCCGGAGTTGATTCTAACGGTATTTTTTCTGCTAGTTGGAAACCCTTGTTTATTAGTGGGTTGGGGTATCCTCTTATTTGTAATGTTTTTTGTAGTTCCTCTAGGCGTATTTTACGGAGGGTTTTGTCAGTTATTATCGTGCAAACTCGTCGTGTTAGGGGATAGGGATGGATTATAAACAGCTTTTTGGATGGTGACTCTTGACGTGGAGGTATTGTTGGGTTTCTATGGGTTTGTGGTAAATGTTTGTGATGATGTTATTGTTTTCGTTTTTTATAAGTAATGTCTAGGAACGGTAATTCTGTTAAACTGATTCTAGCGTGAACTTTTGTTTTTTTTGTTATATATTATGTAGTTTGTTTACGTCTTCCCACGTTGATTTCCAAAAGATAAAATAGTCACCCAGGAATCTCTTCCATGATTTTGTGAATTCTGTTTTTATGTTTTCCTCATATTTATGTCCTGTTTGGTTGTATAGGTTTTCTTCTAGATATGATAGGGTGAGTGTTGCATATGTCGGTGCCATTTTTGTTCCCATCGCGGTACCTGTTCTTTGTATATAATTTTGGTTACTAATCTATGCTTTGTATGATAATTTCTTTTGTAAAGCGTGTGGGGAGTATTTCTGGGTGTTTCTCTATCCAAAATGTAATGGCTTGTTCTCCTAGTTCATGGGGTATGTTGTTGTACAGGCTGTTCACGTCAAAAGTTACTATGAGAGTGTCTGGGTCTACTTTTGTGGAATGAAGCTTAGGAAATGTATGATGTAACTTTTTTGTGGTGTATGGTTGTAATAGTCTACTTGTAAGGCAGGCTTGCCCTGCTACAATTGGTCTAAATTTAAGGTCACTTGGGTTTGTGGTGTGAATGCATTCCGATCTTTGTTCCTGGATAGCTGCTTAAACTGTGTTTGATTTGTGTATCTTTGGAAGTCCGTAAAATTGCTGGTTTTTAAAGTAAAGTCTGTTAGGAAATCTTTTACTTTTTTCGTTAATATTCTACTCTGTGTAAGGCAGAGTTTTTTATTTTTAATGTGTTGTTTTCATTTATATTCTGGTTGATTTTTTGTAGTTATTTTCGTCTCCTAGCATATCTTGAATATTTGTTTGCAATAGGTTTTATTCATAATGACTACAGCACCGCCTTTTTCTGCTTCTTTTATTATTATATCATTGTGCTTATGGATGTTTTCTAGTGCTAGTCTTTGCTTGTGTGTCAGATTGATACGAGTGTTGTGTTTGTTTTGAAAGCCTGTATCCCAAATTTTTACAAAGAATATATTTATTTCATTTGAATTGTAGTTTTTGTTAGAGCAATATTTAGGATAATTTTTTTAATATTGAGTTATCGGTAGTGTTGTTGTTGTTGTGTAATGTTTCAAGAATCTAAATTTCCGTTCAAATGCTTTGAGATCTTTTATATATATATATATATATATATATATATATATATATATATATATATATTTGTCCAGTCTGTAAACGGCGAGGATAATTCAACAAGATCAACTTAATATAAAATATTAAGTGTTATATGTATATAGAGAGTTCAATAGATGTTATCCAGAGCAATATGATATTTGTAAAGGAAAACTCAACACGTCATTTAATTTGAAGTCAGAGTTTTTTTATTTTTAATGCGCTGTTTTAATTAAGACACGGAAGTTTCTATGTCTCGAGATTTCTACGTCGTCATCAGACAATGTTAGTTCATATTTTTGAAAATGATTTTTATTTTAAATATAAGAATATATTATATTTAGTAACTTATATATATTATATATTATATTTAATATCTTATATCTTCATTTGAATATAAGAATATGTTATACGTAATAACTCCTATTTAAATGGAAATCATTTTTATAACTATGACCTAACATTGCCTGATGACGACGTAGAAATCTCGAAGCACATAAATTTCTATTGTCGCAATGTATTTTTAATTAAAATAAAATTTATATATATATATATATATTCCCTGTTTAGGATGTGGTTTCCGGCTTTCTCTTTTCCAATCTTTTCACTTTTCTTTTTTTTTTTCAATTGGAGTAGATAGACTAAACTATCGCCCGGTTTACACTCCACCCACGTCTATGGAACAAGTGTAGAGGCTCATCCCTTGTTCCCTATTTAGGATGTGGTTTCCGGCTTTCTCTCTTCTAATCTTTTCACTCTTACGTAGCCCCCTGCACATCAGTGGCGTTACCGCCTTGCTCGGGGTGATATGATTAAAATATATATATATATATATATTCAATGTCTCACTATAATGCACCAGTAGCATTTCTTCCTTGCTTGGGGTGAATAATCATTAAAAAAAAAGAAATCAAACGATTTAAACACGTGAAGTACACCACAAAATATAAAACTTTTGTGTTGCAACTAAACGCATAGAAATTATGAATAAGTAATTTTGCCTTGCAATGCATCATCAAGCATTACGTCTTATCTCTAGTTAATAGCAAAGTGTAAAACTTACAATATACTAGAAAAACTGACAAACGCTATGAATATGCATATTAACTCTGTATGTAATTTATAACTTGGCAATTGCATTGTACGATAACAAAAATATTTCTTAAACAATATAATCGTATTAAAAATATCTAATTGTAAACGACTTTTGAAAATAATGTAATTTTAGAAAAGATTATTGGCCAATACTCGACATTATCTGCTTTTAAACTCGTCCCAACGAATTGGTTGAGTTGTGAAGTTACGTCAGCATGGAATCTCTATGATTTCTGCTAAAGAGTTTTAAGAATACAAACATATAAATATACATTCCGTGGTAGTTTCTTGGATGAGGTGTTATTATTATTATCATGTCATTTTTCATCATATTTCGATTTCTGCTTTGGTCTCACTACCAACCAAGTCTGCGGGGAGACCTAAGGCAGGTCGTGGCGTGTTGTTATGACTCCATTTCATGTTTTTCTATCTTCCCTATCATCCCTAGCATTACATAGATAAAGTTTTCCTTAGTGTGTGGGCTGTACTTAATTTTTATTATTATTATTATTATTATTATTATTATTATTATTATTATATCATTTCTCATCATATTTCTATTTCTGCTATGGTCGCACTACCAACCAAGTATGCGGGTAGACCTAAGGCAATTCGAGGTGTGTTGTTATGGCTCCATTTCATGTTTTTTTTTATATCTTCCCTATCATCCATAGCGTTACATAGACAGAGTTTTCCTTAGTGTGGTCGCTGTACTTAATAAGACAATTTTTTGTATATCTCTTAAGCTTGGGTTTCCCGGGGTTCTTTCAATGTGTTGTTTTGTTCCATATTTTATCATTCCAAGTGCATCTACTATCACTGGCACAACTCTTGTTTTCAATTTCCACATTTTTTCTATTTCAATTTCCAGGTCTTTATATCTTGACAGTTTTTCAAATTCCTTGGTTGGTATGTTACAATCAGCTGGACAAGCCATATCAATTAATAGACAAATTTTCTCTTTCTGGTTTTTAACAATAATGTCCGGCCTATTTGCTTCAATTTTTCTGTCTGTGTAGATAGTGTAATCCCATAGAATGGTGACATCTTCTATTTCTGTAACCGGTGCAGTGTGATGTTCATACCAGTGTTTGTTTATAGATTTTCCATGGTGTTTACACATTGTCTACTGTAAACATTGCCCCACACTGTCGTGGCGATTTTTACATTTATTTGGGTCAAGTACAGAACTGCCTGAGATTAGATGGTCTATTGTTTCTTGGTGTTTATCACAAAATTCTTATTTTGGGTCCATAATATTATGTATAATATTTGCCTGAAGGTTTCTAATAACAAGGCTTTGGTCTTGTGCTGCAAGAATAAAGAATAAGTTTCAGACTTTAATCCAGATCCACGTAACCAGCGACGAGTATTAACATTATCAACATTGGAATTATTGGCACTTTCTGGATATTGGCCATGCAGAGGTTTGTCTTGCCTGCGTTCTTTCATCTGTTCAAGAGCTTTATCTTTGGCTTTCATTTTCATATTTTTGCCGCAATATTTGGTTCTTGGCTTCTGTTTTGCTTTTCTACAGAATCTACTAACTGTAAATCTTGTTTGTATTTACTGCCTTCTTTTATTATTGAATATTTTTCTTTCTGTTTTCATGCTGTTTGACTAATTGTATTATCCAGTCTTTTGTTGTCTCCATATATGTTAATAAGGCAATAGTTGTTGTCTTCTAAATCAATTCTAGCTGAATAAGTTCTCTTCCAACTTCTTTTCGGGGTACGTATAGACGGTCTACATCAGCCTTTGGATGATGAATCTAAAGATTAGAAAGGAGCTTTTTTGTCTGAAATTAATTCGTCTGATGTCATTTAGAGAACAGTTCAAGATGTTGGAACTATATTAAACCACTTGGATGGCAAGGATATTAATGGCCATAATTCTGGTCTGAGAATTCAATTAAGTATAATATTCGCCTGAAAGTTCCTAGTAAAAAGACGTTGGTCTTACGCAGCAAGAATAAAGCCTTCAGTTTCAGACTTTAATCCAGATGCACGTAACCATCGATGAGTATTAACTTTATCAACATTGGGTTATTGGCACGTTCTGGATATTGGCCATGCAGAGGTTGGACTTGTCAGCGTTGTTTCATCTGTTCAAGTGTTTTATATTTGGCTTTCTTTTTTATATTTGTTTACCGCAATATTTTGTTCTTGGCTTCTGTAGTAATCTTTACGCACTTTGCATGCTATTTCGTACTTTTCCTTTTGGTGAATTCTTTTACTCTCTTTTACTCTCTTTTACTCTCTTTTACCTCTCATTTACTCTCTTTTACTCTCTTTTACCCTCATTTACCTCTCATTTACCTTCTTACTCTAAAACCTTTATTGATAAAGCCTGGTCTAGGCTAATTGAGAATTTTTGTTGTAGCGATCCACATAAAACTGTAGATTTAACACATTTCTTCAAACTGAATTTCATTCCAATGCTTTCCCTGAAGCATTTTACAGTTTACAGAAGACCTTCCAGCTCATTGTAAATCTTAGCATACAACTTTAAGTCATCCATGTAAAATAGGTGGCTTATTTTCGTTTGAGCTATTTTATAACCACATTGTCTTGTTAAGTTGACTGGTTAATGCTATTAATGATATGCAGAATAGTAAGGGAGATAAAAAGTCACCTTTAAATATACCTTTGTTGATGTTTATTGCACCAGACTTACAGGTTACATTTAAATGATTGAGGTAAAGGGTTGTTTTCCATATCGACATATATTGTTTGATGAAATTGATGATGACTGCTGATAACTTGTGTATATTTAAAGATTTTAAGTTCCAGGAATGTGGTACACTATCAAATGCCTTACGACAATCTATCCAGGCAGTATTAAGATTTTTCTTTGCATTGAAGCAGTTTTCTAAGAACATTTTATAAACAAGTAACTGATCTTTATATCCGTAACATCCACCTTTGTACCCTCTTTGTTCAAGCGGTAGTATGTCAATTCTTTCAAAGAAAGAATGTATCTGTTTTGTTAAAATAGATGTTAATAGTTTGTATTTTGTGGGAAGGCATGCAATTAGTCTGTAGATTTTTGGGTTATTTGTGTCATTATTCTTGGGTAGAAGAAAGGTAATTCCTTTGGTCGTCCATTCAGGAAATTTAGTAGGATCATTAACTATTTCTTGAAGTTAGTTGGTTAGTTTTTTTTATGTGTGTTGTATTTAAGTAATATAACCAAAAGTTAGGAATTTCATCTATTCCTGGAAATTTACAATTGTGTGTGTGTGTGTGTGTGTGTGTGTGTGTGTGTGTGTGTGTGTGTGTGTGTGTGTGTGTGTGTGTGTGTGTGTGTGTGTTTTACAGTGCACAATTAACATTCTCTTCTCTGATTCTAGACCATGTCTCTTCTGGTTTGTTTTTCATTCGTTCTATCTCTTGTGCAATCCAGTTCGCTTCTTTGTTATGTTCTTTAGGGTAAGCCCATATTTTTTCCCAGAACTGTATAACCACTTCCATTTTGAGAATTGCGACTGTCACTTTAAAACTTTTTCTAACAATTTCCCTGAAAAATTTATTTGCATCGGTTTGAAGTGGATATCGACTCGCAACGAGAAATCGGGGAGACGAGTTCCTATTCCAGTTGAATTCGTTGCACTCACTTACACGCAAATATTTTAGGAAAGATATTAATCCGTCTCTTCCCTACAGGTATGGGTTAAATAACAGGACAGATTGGGTTATATATCCTTGGTTGGCAACCAGTCTACCGCAGAATGTAATGGCAACCTACTGCGGGATAATCTTCTACCCAGTCAGTCATATCTCTTTCGAGACATGATCGCCCAAAGTGTGTATCACGTATGGCACTTAACTGACTGAGCAAACTTTGGTACGTTCTTTAATATCGCTAATTGTTTTTAAATTGTAAAATTTTTCTGAGTTAATATTGATTTTCTGATACAAATTTGATTAGTTAACCAATATCTGTCTGAGAAGCGGTATATTCATATCTTCCCAAGTGTATTCAGTCAGTCACTTAAGTGCCATATGTGATACACGCTTCGGGCGATCATGTCTCGAAAGAGACATGACTGAGTGGGCAGAAGTTTATCCCGCAGTAGGCTGCCATCGCTTTCTGCGGTAGACTAGAGTCCAGCCAAGGCTCTAGAACCAAATCTGTCCTGCCATGTAACTCATAACTGGAGGGAGAAAAGAGAGATTATATTAAATTATTATATTAAGTATAATTAGTGGGGGATCCGTATATTACGTCAAAACAACATAAAACTGATCCCCTACTGTATGTCCAATGAAAGTTTTAATTATATTTCCAACTATTATATTCACTCAGTCAGTTATGTGCTTTGCGTGATACATGTTTTGGGTGATCATGTCTCTAAAGGTACATGGCTGACTGAGTAGTATATTATCCCGCAATAGGTTCTCATTGCTTTCTGCAGTAGACTAGTTGCCAACCAAAGCTATAGAACCCAATCTGCCCTGTTATTCGACTCATAGCTAAAGGAAAAAGAGTTGCCATTACTTACTGCGGCAATTTAATAAATATAACGAACCCGTCTGGAGTAGGAACCCGGCTACTTGATTTCAAATTTCAGACCGTTATCTATTGCATCGTCTCCACTTTCAAGAAGTTTACAGTACCTGATAGATGCCAGCCAACACGCATCTGCCTAGTGACAAAGCTCGGTGCTGGTTAACTTCGCTGAGAATCGGTGTTTCAAAATAATATAGTCTAAAGCCGTCTTTGAAGTAGGCCCGTTTCCTGCAACCCTCGAACGGAAGGGGATGTGCAAAACTTCTTGGAGTCTCCGAGCTGTGATATGTGACTCTCGTCATCTTATCAACATTTGTCCTTTTTTTACCAATATTTAATAGACTTTAAACATTAATTTTCGCGATTTTTGACGTCATTCTGGTTTCTTTCTTTGTCCATTGCTTTGCTTAGTCCCGAAAGAAGAAACTCTACTAAAATTTGATATTCTAGGAATGTTGAATGTGTTAAAATTATTCAACGTCATGACTTGAAAAATCACAAGTTATTGTTTTAAAAGTTACTGCAAAACAATGCTGATTTATTCAAAATGGAATGATCTTTTATGACATGTCTGTAATTTGTAATTGGATACATTGTATTTATTTTCAGTTTTTCTACTTGAATTGTGTAATTATATTGTATATGATCCATTATTGTACATAATTAAGTCACAGTAGAACTCGTATTTTATGGAATATTACTTTCTGAAAATTGTAGAGTGAAGGTGACGTTTCATAGATCATTAGAGGGATACATCATGGATTTATGAGTGGTCACGAGAGACTTTGCAGCGGCCTTGTGTTAAAGGCATGATATCAATCTTGCCATCTAAAAAAAAAAGTAAATTCTGATTTATAACCTTGCATTATAGTTATTATGAACCCGAGATTATAAATTTAAAAATACGTAACTATACCAGGGACAGTATAATGTTATTATATCCAACACTTTTTACCTATAACTCTTTTAATTGTAAGCCTAAAATGAATAAGTGACACAAAAAATAGAACCTCTTTTAAGGATACTTATTTCTTGTATTAATTTTTATTCTTAAAACTCGACATATTGAGGTTGGCTTTCTCAGTGGTGCTCAAATAGACAGAAAAGAGAAAGTGCTGTTGTTTGAAATAAGTTCTTCGTGTTCTGTACAAGCATTGACTTTGCTTTTAGTTTTCCATTAAGTTATAGATTTTTGTCTGCATGTAAAAATGAGATTTTTACTCGTAACATTTCGTATCATCTCCTCAGCGCAGAAGTCATTTCCGTTCTACAGTGTCGGAATTGATTTGTTATTGGTTGATGTTGTCTTTTCATTTTTTACAAGTATAGTTGTATTAAAAAATATTACATTAAGCCAGGATACACCATAATACATTCACCTACCAGCACCAACAGCAACACGCATATCTATCTATCTATCTATCTATCTATCTATCTATCTATCTATCTATCTATCTATCTATCTATGGCAGTCTGTTCATATCTATCTATCTATCTATCTATCTATGGCAGTCTGTTCATATCTATCTATCTATCTATCTATCTATCTATGGCAGTCTGTTCATATCTATCTATCTATCTATCTATCTATCTATCTATCTATCTATCTATCTATCTATGGCAGTCTTCTATCTATCTATCTATCTATCTATCTATCTATCTATCTATCTATGTCAGTCTTCTATCTATCTATGTCAGTCTTCTATCTATCTATCTATCTATCTATCTATCTATCTATCTATCTATCTATGTCAGTCTTCTATCTATCTATCTATCTATCTATCTATCTATCTATCTATCTATGGCAGTCTGCTATCTATCTATCTATCTATCTATCTTTCTATCTATCTATTACAGTCTTTTCATATCTATCTATGTACATATCTATCTCACCCACTCTCTGTCGCTGTTTCTGTTTGTGTGTGTGTGTCTCCCTCATTATATATAGGGAGAGAGTGAAAGAGAGAGAGAGAGAGAGAGAGAGACAGAAAACAGAGACAGATTCAAAGACAAAAACAGCAACAGAGAGGGAGTAATATTGATAGAGACGTAAATTAATAAATATACATTTGAGGAGTGTGTACATATATACATATCATTATTATTATTATTCAAGTGTTAATAAAACAGTGCTCAATGTATAAACAGAGCTGTATTATATATATATATATATATATATATATATATATATATATATATATACTATCATGCTTTTTGGGCACGACTCGGAATTTCATCCATTATACAATTTTCATGTATATATTTCAAACTGACAGTTCAATAGATTTGAATTTAAGTTCACTTGATGTTCATGCTAATTAGATGTTATAAAGTTAAGTTATTGCTTTTTTAATAATAAGATTTAAAATTTAAACATTCGAAAGTTACATGTAGATAAAAATTGAAAATATAAGATTAAAATGAAAAAGATTTAAAATAATAAAATTCAAGAAAAAGAAATCATGAAACGTAGAAATTTAAATATTCCATTGGATATAGATAAAAAATTAAAGTTTTAAAATTTTAAATAAAATGAAACAAAATAAAATAAAAAATTTAAGTTTAAATTTAGAATTAAAATTAAAAAATGTAGGGAGCAAAATTAAAAGGGTTTTAAATCATAGTTTTTAAAAGTAATAATGCGACAGAAAGAAAGAAAGAAAAAAGAAAAAAGAAAGAAAGAAAGAAAGAAGAGACAAACATATAGAGAAATCTTTTTCCATCTGGGTCCAAGAATTTAAGTAAATATTTTTGTCTATGACAGCATGTGGTCATTAAATCACATTTTTATCAAACAAATTAGTATTATTGATATGTTTTAATTTGACATTTTTTTCTTAAATTCATAGAACGCAGTTATCTCTTTTCCATAGCAAGGTTTGGATTTACTTACGATAGTCCAGGTAATAACTGATTTGTTGTTGTTTTTTAATTTCTAATAATATATGGATTAAGCTGTATTTTTGCTGTATTTACTGTTGTTTAAATACAACATCTGGTTGCGAAATTTTACCATCCAGAAGTGATTCCAAAATAAAATTTAACATCATTTTCACCCGAATGAATTCAACCTCTATAAACAATACTTTCGGACATACATTGGCTATTCAATGAGCAGATCTTATTTTTCCGGTAGTTACAATTATTTTCAGAAGGGTCATTTTGCTATTGTTTGGTTGACGGATTTTTTTCATGTGTGCCAAATATTTATTTGATGTCACAGTATTATGTTTGTGAAATATATTTGTCTATGTTTTTAACATAACTATAAATGAATTTAACATTGTTTTTATTAAAGATTTTTTTTAGTGCGGAATGGTGGAAACGTTTGTGAATTAAGTTAAGGAAGAGTTTACTAATGTTATTTTAGACATTTACGGCTGAAGGGGGCGTTAAATCAAATAATGTTACGTTTACGTGATTTCTGCTTATTTGTACCTACTTTGTTTTTAACGGAATATTCTAAACTATGTGCCTTGTTGTGCAGTGGAAATAGATTGTGCGCAAATACCTACGGAAATGTATTAATCCGTCTCTTCCCTTCAGTTATGGGTTAAATAATAAAACAGATTAGGTTCTATAGCCTTGGTCGGCAACCAGTCTACCACAGAAAGCAATAGCAACGTACTGCCCAGTCAAACATATCTCTTTCGAGACATGATCACCCAAAGCGTGTATCACCCATAGCACTCAACTGACTAATTCTAAACTAGAGTTGAATTTACTTATTTCTAAAACAGCAATGAATTTAATTTTAGAAATGTCAAAAATGTTCTTTTATTGCGGAAGTTGATACTTAAACAAAATTGGATAGATTTGTATAGGTTGTTGGTGATTCTGTGAGGGTGATTTGATTTCCTGTTGATCAGGTTTATAAACGTCTTTAATGAACGGTTTATGCAGATCATTTAGAATCACCCAGTTAAGTGCCATATGTGATACATGCTTTTGGGAGATCACGTCTCGAAAGCGACATGACTGACTGGGCAGAAGATTATCCCGAAATAGGTTGCCATTGCTTTCTTCGGTAGACTGGTTGCCAATCCGCACTGTTCCTGTCCTATCTCTGGCCTGATTCTGCTTCCCGCTCTTCATCAGGATTCTGACAATCAGTCTTTTTTGTAATGTGACTCATTAAGCTGATAGTTCTGTGGATTTTGCACTCGTTTGCACTCGTTTGCACCTGGTTTCTTTGGCAGTACTATAAATATCGACTTGCATATGTCGTCTGGTATGATTCCACTATTATAAATTTCGTTTATGTCGGTAATTTTTCTATGCCATATTCTTCCAGGGATATCAGCAGTTCTATTACTACGCCGTCTGGACCAGCTGCTTTGTTTCTGTTCAGTTTGGCCATTGCAGCTTCTACTTCGGATTTTAATATTTCCTGTCCATCCTCCTCCTTGTATATTCTCGGTTGTTCTATCCTGTCGCAAAAAAGATCCTTTATATATTCTTCCCATCGTTGGAGTATTTCTTCTTTCTCCAATATAATTGTCCCATCCTTTGATTTTATGCATCCTGTTGAGGAGCAGGTTTTTGTCCTGTCAGTTCTCTTTTCTCTTGATGCATGTCTGCTTTATTGGTCCGGCTCAGTCTCTCTACTTCTGCGCATTTGTTGTTGAGCCATTCCTCTTTAGCCTGTCTGCATTTGTTCCTTATCTACCTGTGTAGTTTCTCGTACTCTACCCCATGTCTTGGCTTTATTTTCGGTCTCCTTTGCATCATGCGGAGAATATTTTCAGTCATCCACTCGTTTTTGTTTCTGCGTCTGGTTTCCTTATTATTCGCTGAGGTCACCATCTCTTCCCTTAGTAAGTCCCATTTTGAGTGTCCTTTTCCAATTTGTTCTTCATATTTCTTTCTCACGCTGTTAGCGTATTCTTTCTGCAGGGTGAGGTCATTCAAAAGCGTGTTGTATTGCAGCCTTGGTGATGTGCTGGGGTTCTTCATTCTCTGGAGTTTTATCCTTAGTTTGCAGATGACTGGGACATAGTCACTTCCGTAGTCGGCACCTGGATATGTTTTGCATTGAACCACTGCATTCCTGAATCTCTTGTTTATAGTTATGTAGTCTATTTGGTTCTTTGTGTTGTTTCCTGGACTTCTCCATGACCATAGACGTCGTGGGTGTACTCGAAACCGGGTGTATATAATTACTTAGTTGTTCTTCTTCAGGTGGTATTTTCAACTTAATTCTCACTTTTGATTGAGTAATTCTGACCCACACATAACCATAGTGTTTATGTTTCCCCAATCCTCACTCCTTACCTTCGTAAATAACAATGAATTCATTTACTTTTTTTCCAAAATATGCCATTTTCACCATTGATTTTAAAATATTACCCGACTATGTTTTTCACAATGAAAACTTTTTTGTATAGTGATAAAAATGTTCGATAAACTGTTGTAATAAAAATATTACCATTTTAAGCACTTTGTGTTGAGCACATTGTTATAAAAGAAAATGCAAATAACGGTAGATTTTTAACCTATCTGTTCTGTCACTTTCTTATAATATATATATATATATATATATATATATATATATATATATATATATTCCCTTATCTCACCCTATAGACACGCAAATAATATTTTTTATTCCCCTTTAGTTTTTTTTCATCTTTTGACAAATGCATTGATATCTCCATGTGAGATTATAGGTAAAGTTACTTATCTCTACCAAAACCTATTGTTAATTTTCGGTACGGATTTTCATGCCACGGCTGACCAAATGATAAGATGCATTTTAATTCTTTTCAAATATATCTCAATGATCTTCTACCAATTTCCTTTTTTCTTGCATTGTGTTACCCAGTATTCTCTAGATTCTAAAGAGCAAAACACGTCGAACAGATCAGCATAATATTTCTGAGTTCCACCATTATTATCTGAAGCACTCGACGGAGTCCACGTGTTTTACTTATGCTTCTATAACAAAAATGAGAAATTTCAAGATATAATAAGTTTTTTTATTTCCTCAGACAGTCATTAACACGTTTGTTCAGGCGCTGAATTAGAATTCGTTCTGGTATTTTTTCTATTATTAAATCACCTCTCAATATGTCATCCCATGCTTTATCGAGAATTGAATTTTTTGTTAGTATTTTTTTTAATCATATCACCCCGAGCAAGGCGGTAACGCCACTGATGTGCAGGGGGATACGTAAGAGTGAAGTGATTGGAAAAGAGAAAACCAGAAACCACATACTAAACAGGGAACAAGGGATGAGCCTCTTCACCTGTTCAATAGACGAGAGTGGAGTGTGAACCGGGCGATAGTTTAGTCTATCTACTCCAATTGAGAAAAAAGAAAGAAAAAGGAGTGATAAGATTGGAAAAGAGAAAAATGGAAACCACATTCTAAACAGGGAACAAGGGATGAGCCTCTTCACCTGTTCAATAGACGTGTGTGGAGTGTGAACCGGGCAATAGTTTAGTCTATCTACTCCAATTGAGAAAAAAGAAAGAAAAAGGAGTGATAAGATTGGAAAAGAAAAAACCGGAAACCACATTCTAAACAGAGAACAAGGGATGAGCCTCTTCACCTGTTCAATAGACGTGGGTGGAGTGTGAACCGGGCGATAATTTAGTCTATCTACTCCAAATGAGAAAAAAGAAAGAAAAAGGAGTGATAAGATTGGAAAAGAAAAAACCGGAAACCGCATTCTAAACAGGAAACAAGGGATGAGCCTCTTCACCTGTTCAATAGACGTGGGAGTTTTTGATTTAACTAATTTATTAAATGCTGTCATACGGAAGATATCCTTCATTCACAGTCAGTTTTTTTAAGTCGCGTATTTCCTTTTGTTAACCTCTATCTAATACCTGAATTATTTCACGACCAATGCGAAATAAAGACCACAAAATTCACAGAAAAAAAGTACAGAAAACACAAAACATCACAAGTAATAATAATCCCGAAAACCATAGCAGAATCAGACACATAATTTTACAGACCAACTTGGGGAATTGGATGTTTTGGCGTAGCTGATTCTGCGTTACTAATTTGACGGAAGTTTTTGAGGTGAAGGAATGTTTTGGGGTCGGATTAGTAACTAAGTCAGTTTGTTTTGGCTTTTTGTCATTTTCTCTCTCTCTCTCCCTCTCTCTCTCTCTCTCTCACTTATTCTTAATTGCCAAATTATATATCCTATTTGCAATAATTTTAATTGTCAAAAATTCAAATTATCTCAAAGTTAAAAAATTGCATAAAATTTTAATCTTGGATAAATTAAATATATTTCAAATTTTTAAATCACATAATTCAAAATAGCAATAAAATATTTGATGAAACCGTGAAAAATACAAAGTGATACATGATTGACACCCTATTTATTTTTTTACGCTAAAACGTATACGAAATCCTGAAGAACAGAAAATCGATATAAATTGCATATATTTTTACAATAGAGTTTTGCAATTAAAGTTTTTAATTTAGGTTGTCTCATAAGTTTTAAAATGGGTGTATTATTGGATTTTAAGAAAAAATGCCAAAAATATTGATTAAAAATTTATAGTTTTAATTTTCTTTGCCAAAAATATTAACCCATTTTAAAAGACAGTGACGTCGAAATGTTCTGACACCAAATCGGCTACGTTAAATAGTTCAATTGTTTATCTGACGCCGAACAGGCAACAACAAATGAGCTTCGCCGAAACATAGCATACCCACCGACTCCATAAGAGTCACCATTGTAACAAAGAAAACCCTCATCAACCATGATTTGTCAACTCCATTTTTAAAACAACACTCTCTATTATAATGAAGATCGTTTTTCTTTATATATATATATATATATATATATATATTGATTGATTGATTGTGTAATACTAGGTTTTTGGTCCTAATAGGGTTAGACTAGTACACATTTGTATTAAAAAGTGTTCGATACAATTATATTGGAGAACTTTTGAATATTCTTTATTTAAATAATTCGTTTAAAAATGAAAAATATATCTGCGGATGAATATATATATATATATATATATATATATATATATATATATTGCTAAATATGAGAGACAATGAATGTCTATTATGCTCAATCATGAGCCGTTCTAAACCTCGTATTTGGGCTTTAATTTCAGGTGAAAATAAAGACATAAATTCTCCAATATTTTAATAATTTTTTATTAAGTTGGTTCTAAGCTTTCGGCTTACATGAGCCATCTTCAGAGAGGTTACAAGGACGTTAACATAAAAACATCCACCATCAGTAACGATTTCATCTTGTGCTGACATGAAACATTGCTAAGCAAGAATAGCAGCTGCTAAAAATAGCAAACGCAGTTCGTAAATTTGTAATGCGATTCTATGACGTCACACTACATGAGAGCTCGAAATGTTAACAGAACCATATATTTAAATGCAATGTAATGTCTTATTACCAGATTTGAACGTGATTTTATCAAGTGTAGGTTGTTTGAATTTAATGTAGATGGCCTCCAATATCTAAATGTTCTTTCAACTGCGTGTATGAGTGAGAATTATTGTATTGTTCATTAAAATCTGTCTGATATAGAACCGCATTACAAATTTACGAATTGCTTTTCCCAGTCTGTTTATTATTGTTTCTGGTTCCCAAGTTGACATATTATTTTTGAGCATTTTAAAGTAAACTCGTTCACCAGGTCTGAATGATCTTTTTGGCACTATGAGTGTATGCCGATTTTTATTTTTGTTGGGTAGCAATTTATCGAAAACAGACCGTATTTTGCGGGCAAACATCACTTCAGCTGGTGAAAGACCAGATAGTGTGTTTCTGTTCGGGGTAATTCTGTATAGTTGTAAGAACTGTTGTACAGCCCTTTCCGTAGGTACGTCCCCTGCTTTTTTTCAATGTTTTCTGTAGTGTCCAGGAAACATTCGGCTTGACTGTTAAACCGTGGATGATAAGGTGCTATTTTTATGTGTTTTAATTGGTAAGCCTCGCAAAATTCTTGGAAGTCGCTTGATTGTAAATTGCGTACCCTTGTCCATTACGAATAATTCGTGTAAACAGTTTATGGCATTTTCTCTCGTAGGGTTTTTATATCTGAAGACTTCCGGTCACTTGCTAAAACTATCTACCGTTATGAAGTAGTAGTATCTATTGTCTGTTTAAAGATTGACGGATCTATCTTTATTCCGAATGACAAGCTGTTGAAATTATAGAACTCTTTATGCATGTTTATACATAAAATTTGGATACTTTCTTCTTCAACTGGAACCTGAAGATAAGCTTTGCCTAAATCAATTTTCGAAAATACCTTACCACCGTTAATCTTGGTAAATATTTTCTCTAGGCTTGGCAATGGCTAATGATAATCTTTTATAGCGTTTTTTAATCCAATCGTGAAATCTGCATAAAGACGTGTTTTCCGGATTTTTTCTTCACATATACCACTGGTGCCGCCCATTCGTTTAATTCTATTTTTGAAAGGCTCACAATTTGTTCTAGTCTATTTAGCTCTTTATCTATTTTGTCTATTGTTGCGAAAGTTACGTTACACTCTTTCATAAATACTGGCTGAACATCCTGCTTTAGCTCAATTTTTGCTGCGAATTTGTTACATCGTCCTAAACCGCTTGAGTATACTTCGGGAAATTTATTGCATAATTCTTCTTTCAATTTCGTAGCTTCTGGCGGCTCTCACTCTATGTTTTTACAAAAAAAGCTAATGAGTAAATCCCATACATCAAACATCTGCATCCAGTCTGTGCCTACCAAATTCTCTGTGTCTTTCATAAGGTATATTTTTAATGTTTTTGTTTTCCCATGGAATTTCACATTCACTATTATTTCACCTTCGAAATTGATCCGATTTTCTTTGACAGACTTAGCGATTTTTTGTGTGTGCATCATGACCGGAATATTCAGTTTCCTCCATGTTTGTAGGTTAATAATCATTAAGTCAGAACCTGAATCTAATTTTCTTATTTAATATTTTAAGTTCTATATATTTCCTTGTGTTTTGTTTATCTTCGTAGTCCACTCTAGTAGTTCTTACTCTACTAGAGTGTCTTTTGTTTCTGCATACAGTTGCCTTATGTCCCATTTTTCTACACAGACAGTTCTTGTATTTGAACCGACAATCTTTATTCCAATAGAATCCACCACATCTGCAACATTTAGGGGAGACTTTTTTTTATTTTTGTCACTAGTTTCTTTGATTTTGTAATTCTGTCATTAAATTCTTGTTTTATTTTTGGGAAGGGTGAAAAATTTAAATTTTTGTTTAACTTACGTATATTTTCTACTCCCGATTCCTCAATATCTTTACTGCCTTTTTTAATACTTAAGCAATTTTGGCAGCATTCTGATAATTTTTGAGGCGTTAATCCTGACTCATTTAGGAGCTTGATAAACATTCTTTTAGGCATTTCACTGGCCTTAGCTGCGACCAATCCTTGTAAAAATATAAGACATTTAAAGTTGTCCGGAGTTAATTCTGCCAATATAAAGTCGTCGCAATGTTTGTTAGCGATTGCGGTGAACGTCGAATAGTCCGCGTTTTCGCCTTTCACGAGATTGATTCATTTCCACTTTTTGTGGAAAAGTGAAATCTTTAGACTGAAAACCTCCGTGAGGCATGTGACTGCCTCGTCAAACGTTAAATCGTTTGTCTTATTTGGCAGGATATAGTCCACAAATTTTGTGTAATCCTCTGTTCCTAATTTACTGAACAATGGCCTTAACTTTTACTTTTTTGTTCAGTTTTGACAATCAATGTTAGGAATGTCTTCATAGCATATGTAATAGTCCACGAAACTTTTGTCATCATCAAGAGAGTACTTAAATGCCTCTATAGCATTCCAAATTGCGTCTTATGAAAACATCACCCCTTTTTCCGCGTTCCTTTCTTGTGTGTTGACTGTTAATTTTAGTAATAATTCTTGAAATTGTAATTGTCTTTCTTTGTTTATTCTTAGAATTACTATATGTTTTTCTGCGTTTATTCTTTGAATTTCCATTTGCTTTTTTTTCTAATTTAATTTGTGCTTCCATTTGTTTCCCCTCGAATTTTAATTGTCTCTCTTCACTTATTTTTATCATCTCTCGTATTCCTTTTCGAATGTCATCCATAGTTTGCTGCTTTGATTCCATGAGTGGTTTCAATTTTTTACCGTTGCTTTTTAAATAACTTTTGTAAAAAAATTTGTGAATATTTTTTCTGTTGCGACTTGCTCGAGGAGGGAAAAATATTGACTTTCAAATACCATTTTACAAATTTTTGTCTTTCTATCGCTTTTCGTTCCAAAGTTGTTATACAAGCAGAATATCTGCAATTGTGTCGCTAAATTGTTTGTGGTTGACTTGTGTGGCACTATGGTTTTTCTGTTGTTCTGTATGAGTTCTTTTGTGTTTTGTGGTGACTCTCAAATTTCCGTCGGCAAGTTGTTCTGTTCGACTTAACTTCGAATCCGTCGTCGTTAAGTTCGATTCCTTTGTCGTTAAGTTTTTGTTGTGTATGCGAATTTGAAACTTACGTCAAAGATTTTGTGTCGACTCGCGTTCGAATCTTAGTTGCCAAGATTTTGTTGTGTACGTGAGTTCGAATCCTTCTTAAAGTTGTTGTGGTGTGTGTGAGTTCAAATCTTCGTCGTCAAGTTGTTGTAGATCCGGGTGAGGAACCGCACAAAATAATGAACAACAAAACAGATAATTTAGATAGAAAATATGTTATATTAAACGTAAAGATACAAACTGGAACGCAGGTTAGTAATCCAGGAATACGATTAGTAAGGAATATATATATATATATATATATATATATATATATATATATAAGTCTTTGAAGTGAAGCCGTGCTGGAATTAGTATATCCACGTCGGAACTGACGAGTGCTGTGTAATAATATTCTCCTTGAGTGGAGCACATGACTACTGATGCGGTATTCTCTGTAAAACCTGACAGATCTTTTATGATGTCTACAATTGTCTGTGTAACTCACTATGGTAGGAGTACATGTATACTCAACTCGAATCAATTATCATAGAAAAAAGGGAGATCCCACGACAATAATGATAACAAACAAGATAAAAAAACTCTCGAAAAAATAATATCTAAAAATGTTAAACCAATAATAATAATAATCAAATTAAGCTCATCATATATTATAACAAAATTAAGACAATCAACTTCATAGTCTCTAATAACCCTACAGCCACACAAAAATTCTCCACGGAAAACGAATGTAGTGTATCAGTTTACATGCCCGTTCAGAGATTGTGTCTATAGTAATAAACCCATTACATATATTGGTTTTACTACAACAACGCTTTTCGGTTTCTGATCAGAGTTCAATTAAACAACATTTCCCAGAAGAACATAGCTATGTAGGTAATATTAGACATATTTTAGTCAACAATACAATAATACTCGCCCATACGCAGAGTAAATAGAACCTTCAGATATCGGAGGCCATCTACATTAAATCCAAACAACCCACACTTAATAAAATCACGTTCAAATCTTGTCATAACACATTACATTGAATCTAAATATATGGTTCTGTTATCATTTTGAGCTCTCACTCGGTGGGGACGTCATAGAACCGCATTGTAAATTTACGAACTGCGTTTGCTATTTGGTATTTGTTATCGTTGCTTAGCAAACGTTTATGTCGACACAAGATAAAATCGTCGCTGATGGTGGATGTTTTTATGTTAACGTCCCTGTAACCTCTCTGAAGATGATTCATGAGAGCCGAAAGCTTAAAATCAACTAAATAAAAAATATCCAAATGTTGGAGAATTTTTGTCTTTATTTTCACCTGAAAGTAAAGCCAAAATACGATGTTTACAACGGCTCATGATTAAACATAATAGACATTCATTGTCTCTTATATTTAACAGTATGTTTAGAAAATTATTTGCTGCCTCGATACACTATATATATATTTATATACATACACATTCCACACACACACACACACACACACACACACACATATATATATATATATATATATATATATATATATATATATATTAATTCAGATACTTTAATTCAAGCGGAAAAAGCAGGAAGGTAAATTCCAAAAACCCGATCCTAATTAATAATAAAAATTTTATTTTAATCAAAATAAAAATCAGAATCTTCTCCAATAAACATAGACGGCATCTATCACGAAAATTTTCAGGGGTACATGCTGAGCCTATTAATTTCCAGCTAATTATAGGGTCCTGCCCTTCCTCCTTCATTTTCCAGAATCTACGTGATAGTGCCGTCTGGAATCTTTGGTTAGGGTTCGAAAACGAGTAACTGTGGTTGTAAAGTCTCTGTTTGAAAGGGCCCGCGGACATGTCAATATAAGTCCGGTAATTGTCTTTGTTATTAGATGGAGAAATACGGGCTTCATAAATTACTTGGGTGGATTTACATTTGCCCTGCACCGGGCAGTTATCCACAGAATTACAATTACATTTATCAATAATTCCAGATTTAAATCTGGAATTATTGATAAATGTAATTGTAATTTAATTTAAATCTGGAATTATTGATAATTCATTAATAAGTACCGTCATAGGGCGGATTTTAAAATTTAAATTTTAAATTTTTAAATTTTAATTTTTAAATTTTAAGTTTTTTAATTTTTTAAAATTTTTAATTTTTTTTAATTCTTTTAATTTTTAACTTTTAATTTTTAATTTTTAATTTTTCTTTTTATAATTTTTATGTATATGTGTATGTTTGTGTGTGTATGTGCATATTTGTATATATGTGTGTATATATGTATATATGTATGTGTGTATATATGTATTTATGTGTGTAAAAATTTTTTTTAGCTATTTAAATGCCCTTTTTTATAATATTCATTAAATTTTTATATTTTTTATATGTATGTGTGCGTGCATATGTATAATTTACATATGTATGTGTGTGTGTATGTATATGTATACATATGTGTGTGTACACATATATATTGTGTGTGTGAATTTTTGTATATGTGTGTACACATATATGTGTGTATGCGCATGTATGTGTATATACGTATATAAGTGTGTATGGAATTGAATGTATGTGTGTGTGTGTGTGTATGTATGTATATATGTATTCATAATCGAAGAATTGTGTGTGTATGTGTATATATGTATGTGTGTACTTCTATATGTATGTATAATTATAAATGAAATTTTTTTTTTTTTGCCTAGCGGTGGCTTTATTTAGTTTAAATCAAATAACCAAATCTTTAAAAAAAAAAAAATTATTTTAAATCCTATATCTTTTTATTCCCTTTAAAAATAATTATGCCTTTTTAAGTGAAGGAATTTTTCTAATACTTCAACGTTTTTGCGAAGTTAGGTTTTTGAATATGTCCAGCGTCTGAAATATATAAAAAAATTTTTACTTTCTTTTCTTTTCTTTTTTCCCTCCCTTCCTTTATCTGTCTTATTTCCTACCTTTTTTCCGTGTTGCTTAACCTTACATCAATTCAACACGCCGTCCGTTAATTTTAAGTTACAATTCTCTTTCCTTTTTTTGCGAACCCAGACGATGTCAATTTTTCTTTTCTTGTTTATTTTATTTTGTTTTATCTTTTTCTTTTTTTTTTTAAATTTCTTTGCAAATCTATTTAAAATGAAAATTAGACTGATTTTTCTCCAGTTTCTGAAAGGATTTTTCTGTTCCTGAGGTGATGTGTTATCCCCCGTGGGGATTTTCATATCGAAATGATCCACCAACATGAATGAATTAATCCTTTTTTAATTTATATATATATATATATATATATATATATATATATATATATATAGGTCCGAATCCTGCCGAATGACACACATTTTCGTAATAAAAATTCATCGTAACTAATCAGGCCAATAGATATAAATATATAATACTGTTTAATTAAGAACAGAATAACCACTTAAATACGAGTATCGATCAAAAATGATGTTCAAACAATTCTTTTCAAATTGTCGGTTGTTTATAACCAAATTTCGTTAAAATACATTAATTTCCGTAACACGTTTACATTTGTTGACATTACGATACATTTCAGAGCAGATATGGTTGTTTGCGATGAATCGAAAATTGTGTTATATAGGCTTGATTAAAACCTCGTTTAGACTGGAGGTCATTCGTGGTCGAGCTGTCTAAGACGTTGCCAGATTAAATGGTAGCTTCCCCTATGTAGATAGGGATCACAGGTTCGAATCCTGCCGAATGACACATATTTTCGTAATAAAAATTTATCGTAAATAATCAGGCCAGTAGATATAAATATATAATCAGTCAGTTAACTGCCATACGTGAAACACGCCTGGGCGATCAAAGAGACATGACTGACTGGGTAGAAGATTATCCCGCAGTAGTTTGCCATTGCTTTCTGTGGTAGACCGGTTGCCAGCCAAGGCTATAGAACCCAATCTGTCCTGTTATTTAACCCATAACTGGAAGGAAGAGACGAATTAATACCTTTCCCAAGGGCTATTTGCGCGTAAGTGAATGCGATGAATTCAACTGGAATTCGAACTCGGCTCCCCGATTTCTCGTTCCAAGCCGATATCCACTGGACCACAACGCACATCCAAATCTATAATACTGTTTAATTAAAAACAGAATATCTACTTAAATACGAGTATCGATAAAAGATGATGTTCAAACAATTCGTTTCTCACACACACACACACACACACACACAGATATATATATGTACACACACACACACACACACATATATATTCCTCCTTTAATTAGCATCGTTCTGCTTCTTTCATTCTTTCTTTGAACAGTCTTGATATATTTCTACAGCATTTTATTTCCGTTTTCTAATCGTGTTTCTTTTCTTTTATGAAAATATATATTTTATTTATCCTTTCCAATATTTTTATGTCGGTCAGACGTTTTCTGTCTTTCTGAGACTTTATCTTCATTCTTTCCTCGGTTGATCTCTTGTCCCTGGTGGAAAACCTCTTCTTTTCTTTTTCATTATATCGTATTTCCTTTTATCGATCTTTGCTTTCGAAGAAAAACTATTCAAAATTCCAACGAATTTTCTGCTATAGGATCTCAAATGAATTGGATGGCTTGTAATTGGATGCGCGTATGCGCATGTGCATATCAGAGACATTTTTTTAAAAATTACAATAAATAATAGTCTATTGAAACAGATAGTACACCAATAGGGATTTATTCGGTGTATAATACTTTTAACTTTGTCTAAATGTCAAAAGAAATAAAAAGAATATAGCCTGCTGAGAGGATTAGTCAGCAATTCGCATTTAGATAAAGAAAATTAAACTGAACTGTTACGTTGTATCAGTGCTCCTATATGTCTGTGAATGCTGGGAAATCTCACAGATGAAAAAGAGGCTGGAAGCAACAGAAATATATTTGTACAGAAGAATAATAAGAGTACTATGAAGCAAACATGTGAGCAACGACGATGTTTTAGAAAAAATAGAAGCCAAAATAATACTTAGACTTCCCGCCAGGAAAAGGTAGTTGAAATTCATAAGGCTTCTATAAATAAGAAAAGACCGTTTAGAAAAGTTAACACTCTGAGGAAGGATATAAAGTTAAAGATCTAACGATAAGGCAACGCACAAACTTCATGACGAGATTGAGAGAATGGATGGTACAACAGGGTCAATTAGTCAGTTAAGTGCCATACGTGATACACGCTTTGGGCGATCATGTCTCGAAAGAGACATGAGTGACTGGGCAGAAGATTTTCTGTAATTCTCTTTAAACCATAGCTGAAGGGAGAAGAGACGGATTGCATTAATAAGTAGCAATTAATGGGGTGTCAGTTTATTACTTAATGACAATAGAAAACTGATCTCCCACTTTATGCCCAGTAGAAGATTTACTTATGTTTCCAAATATTATCATTCAGTCAGTTAAGTGCCATACGTGATACACGCTTTGGGCGACCATGTCTCGAAAGAGACATGACTGATCTGGCAGAAAATTATCCCACAGTAATTTGTCATTGCTTTCTGCGGTAGACTGGTTGCTAGCCAAGGCTATAGAACCAAATCTGCTCTATTATTGAACCCATAACTGAAGGGAAGAGACGTATTATTATCTTTCCCGACGGTATTTGTGCGTAAGTGAATGCAAGAAATTCAATTGGAATTCGAATTCGGCTCACCGATTTGTCGTTCCGAGTCGATAGCCACTACGCCATAAAGTTAGATGTTGTTAAGAGCTACAACAGACATGAATTGTGGTTAGCCATGATTGCCAAGTCCTGAAGGTACACAGTATGTAAAAGGAATAGATTGGTATGCAATCCGCATAAAATTAATTATTGTGAATTCTAATTCATGGTAAATCCGTATCTTCCCTCCAGTTATGGGTTAAATAATAGGACAGATTGGGTTCTATAGTCTTTGCTAGCAGCCAGTCTACCGCAGAAAGCAATGGTAACCTATGCGGAATAATCTTCTGTCCAGTCAGTCATGTCTCTTTCGAGACATGATCGCCTAAATCCTAAAGCGTGTATCACGTTTGACATTTAACTGACTGAATGAAGATAATATTTGGAAACATAAGTAAAGCTTATTCCGGGCAAAAAATGGGGGATCTGTTTTCTATTGTTATTAATTAATAAACTGATCCCCCATTAATTACTACTTATTAATATAATCCGTCTTTTCTCCCTTCAGCTATAGTTTAAAGAGCAGGACAGAAAATCTTCTGCCCACTCAGTCATGTCTTTTTCGATGCATGATCTCCCAAATGTGTATCACGTATGGCACTTAACTGAATGAAGGATACACCTATCTGCTAGCTAGAAGACGTTCACCATGATATTTGATCGAAGATGTGTACCGGTAACACACGGTAAGGACAGAAATAAATAGAGTGAAATAGAGTGAAAATAAAGCGCTCTAGTTATAAAACAGGTAAACATTAGATAAATGATAAGGATGTCTGCTGTTTAATGTCGGTCGACTATTGCCAGGGTTTGAACTTTAAGAGTCAATGGGAGACAGGTGAGGATACATGATTTATAATGCAATACCCACTGAGATTTGTATTTAAACATAAAAGTTTCCTTAACGTTTGTCATTTCGCATTATAAACCTTCCGAAACAAAAACAAAAAAAAAAAATGAAAGAAACATAAGATGTTTAATTATCCGTTCTGATTTTCGTAAATTATCTGAATAAGAACTTTTCTGCAGTCTATCGTATTTGCAAATTATATCTGAAATTGTCAATTTTATTTGTAGCCTGTTTTTTTATGAAGTCGATCAACGAAAATATATTTTAAAGCATTATACTGTTTAAACAGACAAACAATTGTTATGGTGCCCTATCTAGAGGAATAGACTCTTCCTCCATTAGTATAATACTAACCTGCATGATTTCCGGGACGCAGTAGTGAGACAGTCGTGTGACCGTCTAGAGACAGTCAAGACGTAGCGTAATTATACCGTTCGGACTAACACTTCTGTTTTGCTGAATAGTAACACTTACTATTGTATATATGTTCTTATTCTAATACACTGTTTAGCCTACGTTCCTGTTTCCATGTTTTACATCCGGGTCAAAACAGTTTACAAGAATTGGGCGACGAAGATTTCGCCACAGCAACTTTTTTTTTCATCAGTACACCCCGAACAAGGCAGAATTGCCACTGATGAACGGGGGGCTACATAACACTCAAAAGACTAATTAGAAAAGAGTGAGGAGTAAAATCTAGTTAGAAAGGAGCAATAGAAAGCTGAGAAAGCAGGTGCGATGACAGATACATAGGTGGAGAGAAAGGGAAGAATATACTGGGCTGGGGAGAGAGCTAGTGTCCAATGGTTAATAGATGAGTATTGATATTGCATTTAAATATCTGGAGGTTGTAGCCGTCAGGAAAATAAGAATATGCGAGCGAGTTCCACAGGCGGGAAGTGCGATAGAAGAAGCTATAGGAGTAGATTTGTCGTCTGCAGTTGTCAGTCTGGTTGCACGAGTAAACACCTGTTGAAGAGGCACCAGTGACTTAAGTTCGTCCGAGCAGAAGCCATGAAAGTATTTATAGAACAGACAAAGGGAGGCCACATTTCGACGGTGGGGAAGTGGCTGCAGTCGAGCCGCCAGATCACATTCACATTACGGACTCTCCTTTGGAGCCTGTCGAGAACACTGAGGAGAACGGCAGGGGCGCCTGACTATAAATGGCAGTAGTACTCCATGCACGGACGGATGGTTGACTTGTATATAAGCAGGATGGATTCAGGCGGAAAAACATCCTGGATCGACAGAGTGACACAAACTTCTTAGCAGTAGATTTAAGTATGGATTCAATATAGTGGTTCCATTTGAGGCCTGAGGAGAGGGTAAGGCCGAGCAACTCCGCACTAATAATGCGATACCTAGGGAAAAACCTATGTAAGTAAATAAATGAATCTTCCTGATTGGTTAATTAATGAATGACGATATATGATTAACGAATGTCGTATGGCACAATATTGTTTCGAACACTCACTTTCTTCTTCAATTTTTCTTTTAGCTTCAATTTGTGAATGACGATAGCTTTCCACAAAATTTATGCCTTGTATCTCTTAGCAAATCCTGTCTATTTAGCCCACACCACTCCACCAACCATTCACATAACCTACGCATGTATGTTCTGTGCAACGTTGTACTTTTTGAATTAAATATGTCATGTTTATGAGAAATTCTGCAAACCCTTCATCCTAATTATTTGCCATACAAATTAAAACGTTCTCTTTCCGTCTCTAAGTACACTTTATTCTGGTTCCGAGCCAATATCCTTTGCAGTAAAACGCACAACCGTAATAAAATTACTTTTATATATTAATTTCACATTAAATTTCAAAGTTCAAGAGAGGATTATGCAACAATTTGCTGATGCTTAGCTGAAGAACATGTACAAATGACAAATTACATCAATAATCTTTCCTTCCTGAATTTTAGAGCTATGGCTGACTGTTCTATGACACTGTCAGCACTCTGCCTTCGGGTAGCGGGTGCTCGCTGCTTCCGAGCAGAGAGCACAAACCCAGTCGTGGTTCCGCCGAAGGGTAGAAACACGACTGGGGAAAAGTAGACAGACATTTTTTGGCCCGGCTATATGGCCGGGAAGACCCACTATAAAATGACCATGTGTCACATCTGGCCTTGCGTGGGAAGGCTAGTAAATACAGCATACGAATTATTATTTCTCATATAGCATGAAAAACAAAATTTATAGTAACTTGCTATCTCTATCTTTAGTTAAATTTCATGGCCCTTATGGTGTTAAATAACAACAACATTTAGTATAACGAGCAATCTTTATTTTTCAATAACATATTGTAACACTTTTGAAGAAATTAGTTGAAGCAACTGATTTATTTTCCTTTCTTTCACCAGTCAGTTTTAAATCTATTGAAATGATAGAGTGTAATATATTTTTATATTTTCCTCAGGTGATGTCATTTGCAGTGGTGTATAAATGTATTTTCTTGGCGTATCATGTAATTTCAACTTTAAAAAATATTGCGTCATCCGTGATTGCATCAGATTCTTTATCATCCCCAGTCACTATTGTGTCGACGATCGGTTAGTTGTCCTACGGCCATTGTCTGTCATAGATTTTTACTCCAAGGAAGTATGCGTAAATTATAACGCACCACAAACACACTGGCAATCCTTTCAGAAAGACCGCGGATATTTATGATGTCAGCATTTCAGTATCGTCATCAAAGCAAAGAAAGAAACTCGATTCATCTTTCAAAAACGTAACGTGCCGTTGGAAGAGAAGAATAATACAAAGAGACGACGTATACAAGATCAAGAAAAGTGTGAAAGATCCTTAGAAAACATGATTCATTTTTTTTCAATCCTAATTTTCTTAAAAAAATGCTATTTCTTATTTGTTCGATAGATCGTATTCTCAGCATCCTTCTGTAGGGGTTCATTTCCGTTGCCTCTAGTCTTCTCTCGTCATCTGTGAGGAAATTCTAAAAAATTCAAAACCATATGAAAAGATTTAAACTATACAAGTTTCCAACACAGTTTTCTTTGTTCCAAACTATTTTTCCTTACTTAATACTTACTTAGCTTCTGAAATGCATCTTTTCTTATTTCAATATGCTTTCAGCTTTCGCTGTAGCATTTTCCATCCTCTGTTTAAGCATTCCACTTATAATTACCCTTCTGCAATACGCACCCTGAATTTCCCTTTTGCCCAGAGTTATATAGTCGTATAGCTTTTTCTTATTCTTTAAGCTTATCAGTTTCTTGTGTTTTTGTTTTTTTGCGTTTTTTAGAGCAACCATTTTAATTAGAACAGACACCGGCTCTTCGAAATGAGATAAATATCGTTCCTCATATGTTAGATAAAAGCCAAGATAGACATTATTTAAAACCATTTGGGTTATTGTTATTGTTATAAGTGGACCCATACTGTCAAGAATGACGGTAAAATATTTATTTTAACATGCCATCTAAAATGACGGTAACATATATATTGATGTCATTAATACTGAGTACCTTATGTTAAAATATAAGAACAAAAATCAAAACTGCTAAGCTTGACAAGAGGGATATATATATATATATATATATATATATATATATATATATATATATTAGATTAGAGAAAATTTTCAAACTTCAAAGGTGTCCGACACCTTTGAATTTTGAATTTTGAATTTTGAAAATTTTCTCTAATTTATATTAGCTCTGTATCCTTAATACATTGAGCTCTCTGCCTGCATCACTTTTTAATGTTAATTTTTTTAAAATATTGATTAGGATCAGGTTCTTGGAATTTATCTTCCTACTCCTCCACTTCGGATTAAAGAAAAAATAATTATATATATATATATATATATATATACGCTCTCACACCCTGATTGAGCACTGGAAGAATGGTAGACTTTGAAAAACAGTAGCTTCTCTCGCATTTAAGCATCGCTCATTCAACCATGAATTAGAGAATTCTGGTTATTGGGCGTGTATAATGATAATATACACGCTAAAATGTATTCCTTCTTCTACCGAGCGCCCATAGCCAGAGGTAGAATCGCCCGACTGACGCCAATTCGGTCAGTTTTCAATTCTGGTTTAAAAGGCAATCGGAGTCTAACCGTACTGATGAGCTGTAATACAGCGAAACAAATCTGTCTGCGGATGATTATATATATATATATATATGTATGTATTAATCGTTTCACCCCGAGCAAGGCAGAAATGTCACTGATGAGCGGGGGGGCTACGTAACTGTAAAAAGATTAATTAGAAAAGAGTGAGGAGTACAAACTAGTTAGAAAGGAGCAATAGAAAGCTGAGAATGCAGGTGCGATGACAGATACATAGGTGGAGAGAAAGGGAAGGATATACGGGGCTGGGGAGAGAGCTAGAGTCCAGTGGTTAATAGATGAGTATTGACATTGCATTTAAATATCTGGAGGTTGTAGCTGTCAGGAAATCAAGAATATGGGTGCGAGTTCCACAGGCGGGAAGTGCGAGAGAAGAAGCTACAGGAGTAGATTTGTCGTCTGCAGTTGTCAGTCTGGTTGCACGAGTAAACACCTGTTGAAGAGGCACCAGTGACTTAAGTTTGTCCGAGCAGAAGCCATGAAAGTATTTATAGAACAGACAAAGGGAAGCCACATTTCGACGGTGGGGAAGTGGCTGCAGTCGAGCCGCCAGATCAGTACTTATCACATTACAGACTCTCCTTTGAAGTCTCCCAAGAACACTGAGGAGAACGGCAGGGGCGCCTGACCATAAATGGCAGCAGTACTTTATGCACGGACGGATGGTTGACTTGTATATATGCAGGATGGATTCAAGCGGAAAAAAACATTCCGGATCGACATAGTGACCCAACCTTCTTAGCAGTAGATTTAGCTATTGATTCAATATAGTGGTTCCATTTGCGGTCTGAGGAGAGGGTAAGGGCGAGAAGGCGTAGTGTGTTGCTCTCAGGGAGAATCACTTGGTTCATGCTTATGGGAGGCAGGAGAGGTTGACTGTAATGTTTGACAGGCAACATTTTGGTCTTAGACGCATTGAAGTTGACAGGCTACTTCTTGCCCCCGTTCACCACTGAGTGTAGAGTCTCTTCAAGGTCAGCAGCGAGATTATGTCTGTCCGCCACGACAGGTTTCTTATTGGTGCGGGAGTATATTGTAGTGTCATCTGCGTAGATGCCTACTTGGGACTTGATCTCATCTTAGAGGTCGTTGATGAAAATAAGGAAAAGCGTCGGGCCCAGGATAGCGTCCTGTGGGACACCAGCATTCGTGCTGGAGGATGAATAGGCACGCCCATTCAAAACGACCTTCATTTTGCGGTTATTTAAAAAAGATTGGATTGGGTCAAGCAGGCGACCGGTAATACCGTAACCCCGTAGCTTGCATAGGAAGCCATAGTGCCATACCCTGTCGAAAGCCTTGGAGATGTCCAGAGCAACCGCGCGAGCCTCGTCAGACTCATCAGGGCCTGGAGCATGTACTCCGTTACGGTTGTTAGCAAGTCGGCCGTGGACCTGGCAAAGCGGAAACCATATTGCCAGTCAGATATATATATATATATATATATATATATATATATATATATATATATATATATATATTCCATTTATAAACGAGTTATTATGCGACCCGGGTTTTTACCATGAGTGGTGTCTTCAGGCAATTTTCAATAAGTGATTTTACCGTTTACCCTTATTTTTTTAAGAAAGCTCACGTAACGGTTTTTTTGAGCGCTCACGTGGCAGGGGATTTTTGACAGCGCAATTTTTAAAATTAGAAGAAATTATAACGTTTTCATCCATGGTTGTATGAACCTAATAGGTTTTTTTTCAGTATAGTTACATTTAGTTATAATTTCCGTTCTTTCTTCCAATAGTTCATTTTTGTTTGGGAATGAAAAGTTAGAGATTATGCTATTCCCGTGCAATGTTTGTAAAAGTAAAAAAGAAAGTTGATTTTAATGCTTAATTTCCTATCTCACTGCAGAACTAGATTTGTTTGAATGAATAATGGAAATGATTGTTTGTATTTCTGTTGTGGAGGAATATCCTGTATTACCCGGAACTCGAAAGAACTACAGTATGTTTGTGACTATATCAAGATTTTTCGTCATTACACGGGAGTAATCGAGAGTGTTCGTCATTATACGGGAGACGAGAGCCATTGGCCTTAGACGAGAGTTAGACGTCAATAGACGGAAGTCTTCTTCTCAAGACGGACGCATATGTCCTATACAGAGACATTGCCTTCTTAAATGTTATTCTTGTTAACTGTTCGTTGGTTTACTTGTATTTGGTTTATTGTACTGAGGTATAATAAATCTCTGTTTATATATCCTCAGTGTTAAGAGTTATTTCTTGCACTATTCTTTCTCTGTTTATCCCCTCCCGGGAAATAACAAATTTATATTCATTTAAATCCCTTTCAGGGAGGATTTTACTTCATCGCAAAGATCTAAGAATGATTTCTGTTTTCAAATTCCACTAACAATTTTTTCTCTCTTTCATTTATTATTTATTTTTTTTTACGAGAGGTCAAAATATTTAATATTTATAACCGGCATGTATCTGGCTTGTTAAGTTGAACAGATGCATCTAATTGAATTTCATCATCTTAAACGAATTTAATTTGGCAGTATTTTTTATTACCGTTAATTTTCCTTGTGTTTATCAAAAATATTTTCATTTTTCTTTGTACGATTACTTTCAGGTTCCGGTACAGAAAAAAACTTTTGATTTCTCTATAATTTTTATTATTATTAAATACACTTTGGGCATACCACGGTGGACTGCGTCCGAAAATAAGCAACGGCGTTTCAAATCAGTAAATAAATGGGTGGCTGCTTGGGATTACCAGCTTCTGTAAGCTGGGATATGAGAATGGATAGCGGTTCGGAAAAATCAACAGGAGAATCGAGTACTTTTTCATCTTTGCAAATATTCTTAGGAAAGGTCTGAATTCAACTTTTATCCGCCCAAATATGGGTTAAATTGTAGTCTGTGTATGAGAAAATCACCAAAGCATTGTTAATAGAATATTTACTTGGGAAAAAACAGAATTATTATTAAAATCAAAAAGTATACCTTGGCTTTAAAATAAACTATGAATGTAATATAACAATCTGGCCCCACCCGAGGAAGGCTGATGCAAGCGAGGGTGTTTCCGGTCGTTGAAAGGAACGGATGTCGTTTGACCTTATTTCCGGCAGCAGCGGAAATAATTACAGAGGCAAACAGAACAGGTGTCTCTGAGAATTACGTGGGCGTGCGTGGGCGAGGCAAAACCGGAAGAAAAAGTCCCGGTTCTGGAAGATTATAAAAAGACCTTGGCACACGGATTCGCCAGTAGAGGAGTAGCAGAGAGCGGCCGGTGGAAGCAGACAAACACCACAGGCAAAAACTACACTCCCGTCAACCCATTAGAAGCGCGCTCTCTCAATTATCTGTTCCCTATTCTACACGGTTCATCGTCATTAATAAAAATATAACTGTATATTTTTATATATATGCGTGTTTGTTGTTTGTCGATATATAACATGAAGAGTTGATAAGCCATAAAAAATCAGTCAATAATTTTCTCATCTTATATACTACTATATTATTAGTATTGCTATTCCTAATAGTGTTGTTATCATTTTATTGTTGCCACCGCTTTAAGGCGGAGATATAATATTCAATCGCTTTTGCTTGTTTGCCCTTGGTCAAGATATCTGACCTGCTGGATAAATTCGAATAAAAGTTTCAGTGATTATTGGACTCTTGACTGGCACAATATGTGTAGATTTCGGGTTCGATACAATTAAAGATTACATTTCTATGTTATTTTTCCTGTTTCATTAATAAAATTTAATTTTTGCCTTTGGGATGCCAAATATCTTATTGCATCCCCTAATTCATTTTAAATAATGTATTACCTCTTCTGTTTCATTTTAAGTGTGCATTTAATTTTAAGAATATAGAGTTAATGTTTTGTATTTTCTCTCTTGAAAGCCGTCAAATGCATTACAGCTATTTGCTCTCATTTAAATAATCATCTCTTGCTAATTGCTGAGATGATATCTGTTTTGCTTTGTCAGAGATTTTCTGTCTTTGCTCCTTTTAGATGATATTATTTTCTTTGACTTTGTGTTTTTTGCATTCAGGTGACGGGTCATTACTTTATGTGTGTATTACTGCAAAGTAGTAAATTTACGTATACTGTGTGTTCAAAGTCTGGCATTAAGTGATAATGAAAATCTTTACATTAATAATACTGACCTGAGGAGAAAAGATGTTTCAGTGAAAGTGATTTACTCCCTTGTGTATAAGGGCAGCTTGTATATATTCCTGTTATCGCCTTCCACTTATTATAAGTATGTAGCAATTGTTATGTGCCAATATTGTTCGGGTTAAATTTCAAGATTCATGATAACAGTTTATCTGATGTCGCTGTCATATTTATGAGAATACATTTCTGGTTGTATCCGGGAATATATACGCCATTTATATTCTTCTAGTTAGGAATTGTAAAGTTCTAAACAATAGTCTCCTCGTAGCTTTATATGACTGTCTTAGTGATGTTCAAATCTTCGTTGAGTATTTGGCGCATTTCCATCCTGATATACCTTCCAGTAAAACAATTCCAAAAACTATCATGTCAACCACTGCGTTCTTTCCGTTTCAGCATTGGACACACGAAACACGTGGTTGTCAATAGACTCAATATATTGTTAATACATTCGACATATTGCAACTACACCATTCTTCCCATTACACTGATCATTTTTTAAATAAATGCTTGGCGTCTCTGCGGCTATTATAAATATCTGCTCCTCCTCTCTCTCCCTTAGTTCCTCTATCTTTCTCTCTCTCTATCTGCGTGTGTGTGTGTGTGTGTGTGTATAATTAGCCCTATACATTTACAAAATGATAAGTTTGGTGTTTACCTGTATTCGCATCACTAAAACTCCATATCTGGTCGGGTGCCCCTGCTATTCTCCTCGGGCTTCTCGATAAGATACACAGGAGGGTCTGTAATGTGATAGATACCGACTTGGCAGACCGCCTGCAGTCTCTCTCCCACAGGCGCGACGTGGCTTCTCTGTGACTCTTCTATAAATACTTTCACGGCTTCTGCTCCGATGAACTTAGATCACTGGTACCCCCTAGATACAAATTTGCACGAGATACTAAATTAGCAACTAGATCCCACCCTTTTACAGTGAAACCGATAAAATACAACCGCAACTTCTACTCCAACAGTTTCTTTCCTCGCACTTCCCGACTGTGGAATTCCCTTCCACATGATTGCTTCCCGACGGCTACAATCTCTAGGAGTTTAAATGTAAGGTCAATAGACACCTCCTAACACACTAACCTGCTCCTATTCTATCAAACACTCTTCCCATCTGCCCAACCCTCATCCTCGGTATCTATCCTTACCCATCTATCACCTTCCTCCTGACATTCCCTATATCTAACCACTCTTTCTCTTTACCTTCCACTCTGTAGCCCCATGCGCAATAGTGGCAGTGGAATGCTTGCTTGGGGTGAAATGATTAAAAATAAAAATGCATATTGGCCATAAAATGGTTTCTCTTTTTAAGTGCTTTTATTATTTTAAATCTACTCTCTTAGCCTCCTTTATTAAACATACACAGAGACATATATATATAAAATCATATATATATATATATATGAAGAAATATATATGAAAAAACATAACTAATAATATTTACAATAGTATGATATATATATATGTATAGCAAAATCATATATACATGAAAAAATATAGATGAAAAAACATAACAATGAATAATATTTACAATAGCATGCCATATATATATATATATATATATATATATATATCACACTATTGTAAATATTATTAATTGTTATGTATATATTTTCTAAACATATACTGTTAAATATGAGACAATGAATGTGAGCCGAAAGCTTAGAACCATTTATCCAAATGTTGGAGAATTTCTGTCTCTATTTTTAACTGAAATTAAAGCCAAAATACGACGTTTAGAACGGCTCATGATTAAACTTAATAGACATTCATTGTGTCTTATATTTAACAATATATATTTAGAAAAATTTTTTCTGCCTCGATAAACTAAATTTATATATATATATATATTATACTATTATGACCATTAATAACCAACAGTTTATAGTGTGTGAGTATAAACAGAATATCTACTTAAATACGAGTATCGATCAAAAATGATGTTCAAACAAAAGTAATCTCATATATATATATATATATATATATATATTATAACGAAGTGAAAGAACAGATAGATTAAAACCCACTGTTCATGCATTACATTTATAAAGCGTGCTCAATAAAAAGTAAGCCTCAATAGTGTAATTTTATTATTACAATGGTTTATAAATGCATTATGACATTACAAGAAACTTTCATGTTTCAAAAAAATACTGTTTTTCTTTCAATTGATATTTCAAAATTAATAGTGAAAATGATTTATTCATGGTTATTTAGAAAATTAAGAAGTGTTAGAGGGAGTTAAATAATATGCTTGTAGGTGTGTCCATATTACTCAATCAAAAGTTAGAATTAGGTTGAACTATAGAGCTGAATATTTGGGTATCGAAAGGGTAGGAAGTAGCATGTCAAGCATAATGTCAAGACATGATACCTTTTAATTTTGTCGGGATAAGATACATTATTTTAATGGGTTGACAATAATTTATTTTAATTTATTTCTGAATGTGCTGCTGCATCGTAGGGATGAATTAACGTTTTTATGTAAACATCGAGAATATTTTTCTCTAAAATTTAATTAATTACAATTACTCATTTATAACTTATGCTCTAATATTACTTAAAAATCACTGACTAAAATAAATGACCTACACAATACGTATATGGTTTTCTTAACTATAATATACATTAGTATACCATAATTACTGTATTTTATTCCTAACCTAAACAACTTGCCTCCTTTAACTGATGAGGTAGTACAAAATCAAATTAAAGAAAGCTTAAAATCCATCCTGCTGTTGCAAATTATTGTCGACACGAGGGAAATCTGCCAATGACTACCATCTGGTTGGATTGGATGGGTCATCTTTCATTAAATCCACAAAGTGATTGGATTTTTGGACATATGATAGTGGCTTTCCTATCATTGGATAAATTATATCTGTAGAGTAGAAGTAACGTTGAGACGACTGTCTCTATGTCTTATGTTTGAAGTCGTCTTTGTTCTTGTTTAGGATTTGAGACAGGATTGTAGACAGGAGATGACTCTGCAAAATGTCGAAAACGCAATTTCATTCGTCTGACTACTGGTAACAAATGCTGACCTTAACTACTGCTAAAAGGTTCTTATAATTTAGACTAGTTAAAGAAAATGTTCGATGAATTCATGCTGTGTATATTTTATTACATATATTTTCTTTCAGAGTGACTTTATTTTGTATTTTTTGTCTCAAGTTTCTATAAGCATTGGATTACATTGAATTTAAAATGAATTTTCTTTTCTCCCTTCTTTAATGTAAAAAAATATCTATAGCGTTCTTGCCTCTTGTCCCAGTAGTGCTACAATTCCTAATGTGGTGTTCCGGTTTTTCTGTATATTCCGTTTTGTCCGTAAATACAATCTCATTGCTGGTAGAATCATGATGATGTCATTCGTCTGTAGGTTTTTAATTAACACACACTCCACTTTCGTGATGCTTTTTAGCCAATTATAGATCGATGAAGCTTTTTAATACATAATTGGAGGTTTTGAATTCTGAGTTGTCTTTTTTTTTCTACATTAGTTGCTATCGAAGGCTATAGAACACTGCTATTTATTCATAAATGGTGAAGAGAAAGAATTTATTCAATACCCTCGAGTGTTCACGTAAGTGACTGGAATTCGAACTCGATCTTCCAATTATCAATTCGTGTCTCTATCCATTAATCCACCGTATTTCGTATTTATTTTCATTCGAGGTCGTTTAATCTTAACATTTCATTAACTTTATTTTGTAGATTTTTAGCACACAGACATTTTTTTATACTTTTGCAGTTATTAATAGTTCTGTGTTGCCATTGTTGTCTGCTAGAGAAGATATCTTTTCTTTGTTTTGTCTTCACCAACCGTTTCCAAAATCCCGGTTTCAATAGTTCCCATGTCTTTTATTCTCAATATTATTAATGAGCTTATAAAAAGCATTTGAGTTTTCGTCTATGTTTGCCCCTAATTTCTTTATCCGGGTTATTATGCAAAATATCACCATCCTTATTTTCACTGAACCAAAATTTCTATCGAAGATGGGGCAAAATTGATGTTTCTTTGATTAATTATAATTTAATTTTTGTTTTAAATGTTTGTAACAAATGTATGAGTGAACGTTTGACGAGGCAAACATCAGTGCAGCGGATACCAAAATGGCAGTGCGCGTTCGCAACTAGACAGAGAGCGGTGCCAGGATTCATTTGCATAAACGTATGCCTCGCCAGCATAAAAGCTGAGAGTTGCGAGGGTAAACTCAGATTTTTTCAGGTTTGTGAAACTCGCACGTGTTTTTCGTTTCGGTGTCGACTGCGGTGTTTGAGTAAGAAGAAGAAAAAATAATAATTTCATTCCGGGAAGATTTCAAATATTTTTCTAAATTAATAGCATATTCATTCAGTGACCGATTATTGATTCATTCAGTTAAGTGTCATACATGATACACGCTTGGGCGATCATGTCTCGAAAGAGACATGACTGACTGGGCAGAAGATTATCCCGCAGTAGGTTACCATTGCTTTCTGCGGTAGACTGGTTGCCGACCAAGGCTATAGAACCCAATCTGTCTTGCTATTTAACCCATAACTGGAAGGAAGCGACGGATTAATACCTTTCCCAAGGGTACTTGCGCGTAAGTGAATACAATGGATTCAACTGGAATTCGAACTCGTCTCCCCGGTTTCTCGTTCTGAGCCGATATCCACTGTACCACAACGCACATTATTGATTAAGGTGCTTATAAACAAAGACATAATTCCACCTTGGTAATCATTTGCTGAAAAAACAATCAGAGGTGTTTTTATATAAGAAAATAATTCGTTTTTTTTTTCTGACGAGTAATTCAGTTTATTTGTTTCTAGGTTTAACAACCCATCAATCTTTATGGGATCATTTAAGGTCATAACCGATGATTTTTTGGTAATGTTATTTTTACAATATTTTTCTTTTCGAGTATCTAAATTCATTGGGATTTGTTTTTAAAAGCAGGTTCCGCGAAGTCCTACCCTTGTTATTTAACCCATAACTAGAGGGAAGGTACGGATTAATACCTTTCCCAAGGGTACCAGTGCTTAAGTGAATGCAGGGTATTCAACTGGAATTCGAACTCGGCTCACCGATTTCTCTGTTAACATATTCTTTTCTCACGATTAGATCAACCAAATGCAGACAACAATTCTACTCCTGCAGCTTTTTTTCTCGCACTTCTCGCATGTGGAAATCGCTTCCATATTCTTGCTCTCCTGACGGCTACAACCTCCAGGAATTTAAATCCCAATCCCAATACCCATCTCTTAACCCCTTAAATCTAGTAATTTTTTACCACCCTGTATAGCTTTTCCTTTCTCTCCACCTTTGCAACTGTCATCACACCAGTATTCCCATCATTCTCTTGCTCCTTTCTAACTGATTCGTCTTTCTCTTCACTCTTCCTATCTAATATTTTTACTCTTATGTAGCCTCCTAATACTTTTACTCCTATGTAGCCCTCTAATCTCTTTACTCTTATGTAGCCCCCTGCACATCAGTGGTTTTACCGCCTTGCTCGGGGTGATGCGATTAAAAAACAATGAGAGCTGAAATAAAGTTAAACAGCCTACAAAAGTGAGAAAAGAAAATGTTAATAAATAATTATGGTTACATCAAACCAATTAAACTGTGAATTGAAGAGACCTTGTTGCCAATCTATTACTGCCCGTAAATTCATAAGTCTAGGTATCATAGCAAAGAATTTATCTAAACACTTAAACCATGAAACTATTTATAGAAAAGAAGGAAGCAATATTACGGCTACAAAAAATTGACTGAAGCTAAAACGTCAGACCAGGACCTATAATATTGCAGATTCATTATTTAATTTTATCAATAGTCTCTCAATTTATAGCAGGAGCACCGAAACAAATGCTGCAGAAATATCCTAAGCATGGTAGACTTATAGATATGTAAGATCGATTCTGGAGAGAAAAATATTTAGCAAGACACACTGAAGCAACTATTTAGCATCTGAACTAGCAATGAATTCAGTATAATCTTTTTAATTTATATAAGCCAAGAAGAGTATCCCGAGAAGGCGCTACAAGTCACTCTATTTCTAATCGGTGACAAAAATGGGGTGTCTCACATAAGAAAAAATTTGTTTTGAAGTAAACATTAAGTTATTTTTAGTCCCAGATAACAACCGACTGAAAATAGTTTTTGACATCAGCTTCGAATTCAAACTTCTCTATCTGATCCAAGTTAATATCAATACAGGATTAAATGATTGTGTCGTCACCATTTATATATTAAGTCTAGAGCTAATACTTTATTGGGATAAATAAGAATTAGAATAATAAAGAAAACCCGAGAGTAGAACCTTTGGTATGTCTACATTAGTTGGTTGGTTTGTTTTATGGCGTATCAACCTCGGCAGGTCATTTATTGCCAACTAAATTTTATTGCTGGTAAAACCTATTTCTTTCAACAATTGTTTTTATATAAGTTTTGTGTCTAGTAATACATTTTTTTCTTTTCATGTATTACATTCATTGTGTTTTTTAAGGGCAAGGTCCCCAAGTTCTGCCCTGTTATTTAACCCATAACTGGAGGGAAGTGACGGATTAATACCTTTCCCAAGGGTACCAGTGCTTAAGTGAATGCAGGGTATTCAACTGGAATTCGAACTAGCTCACCGATTTATATATATATATATATATATATATATATATATATATATAGAATTATATATATTATCGATTTTCTGCACTATTTCTGCAACCTTGAAATATCTGAATATCATTTCTTATGTCCTTTTCTATGAGTGTATCAAATTTGATTAAAATCGGACCACTCCTTCTATAACCCGATTTTTTCAATTATCGATTTTCGATATTTATCGGGCGTACCTCGACACAACCTAGCTAAGAACACTCGCAGACGCTTATAGTACAACTGTCTAAATTTTCAAGAAAATCGGTTCAGCCGTTTCGGAGTCTTTAGGTAACGGACACACACACACAGACACGCACACACAGACAAAGTTCCATTTATAAAAAAGTTTAGATTGGTAATATTACAATTTTCATTCCTGGTAAAATCAACCATGGTGAGATTAGAAAAACGAACATTCTAATGACATTTAAATATCTATAATATGTCTATGAAAAAAAAGAAAAAGAAAAGAAAACCCAAGTTGCTGGGTGTCAAATATAAAAAAAGTAAGAGCATTGACATTGATAAGAGATTTTACGGAAAATTTAAAAATTTCCCCAAAATGTAATATTTTGCCAAAACATCTTGAATGACACATGTATGAAGTTTCTTTCTTACATTGTGACGAAATGCTGTTAGATACCGCTTCCATTCTGACTGTTTTGACCGGTCAAGAGGTGTGATTTAAGTAGTGGATTTTAGTCATGTGACCTGTTCTAGCAGTTTTTCATTTTAGATGTAAAAATGAAAATTGACTGGCATCATATATCAATTTTTTATTTCCTATCCAATCAGAATCCAGAATTTTACTTTTCATACTGACTTGTGAAATTTGCTTTGGTTTGGGTTTTTCCAAAATGTTTTTTGTCGTTTTGATTCGATTTTGCAGGTGTGCAATTATTAGTTGTGTGTTTTGGCTAACTGTTGGATGATATAGGATTTTTATCCTATAACATGTTAAATTGTATTTCCTGTTAAGATGGCATATAAACTGACAATGTAGAAAATTAAATTTTTCTTTTACTAGGTGCCGTGTTCTTTCAGGACGTTAAAGATCTAAGCTTCCGACCTTCATTCATCGTTCATAACTCGTATTGAGATTTGACATCCTTTTTTCACAAGCTCGTTCTGAATGCTACTGTCAGTTGCCATTTGTTACCTTTTGGCCTGTGAGTGTGAAATTTGCGAGATTTTTATTCTTCTCATGTACCTAATAAATTCACCTACGACTTTCTGATTCTAAATATAAGTGTCTTTCTTATTTCCATGTGTCTTCAGGCTTCCGCGTTGCCTACAAACTCCGTCCATTTTTGTTATCGGCAGTTCTTTGCAACCAGTCACTGATTCACCAGTGAAGTAATAGTCCATCATTTCTACATTACATTTCCGCACTCTGTTCATTCTAAAGTTCTCTCCCTTATTACTTCATTTAGAGTTTAGAAGACATCGTTTGCTATGCCAATGCACTTCCTGGTTTCTATGTCACATATACCTTCATCTGATAAATCACTAAAAATCTTTTAAAGAACTGTATGCTTTCTTTAATTAGTTAAGAATTGAAGATTATACTGCCTCTCAAAAAAAATAATAAAAAATTTTTTCATTGTCTATTTTTACAAAAAAAAAATTAATTTGTTCAAAAATGTTCAAATTTATAAAGTACGATGTTCAAATTTATAAAGTACGGTGTTCCATATGAGTCAAGTTGATTTTACAAGTTAACAAGCGTTCTGGGTTATTCCTCTTTACATAGCAAAACAGAAGAACTCACTTTCATTCTTAAGATATTTTATTCTCTACGTTTCTAAAATTTAACAGCCTGTTTTGCAAGTAATTCCTTCAACATTTAAAGTAAGCATTTTTTTCAATTTCTCAATTTTTTAATTAATTGTGACCGTAGGTGCATTAACAAATTTATGAAAAACCTATATATATATATATATATATATATATATATATAAACTGAGAGTATATCTCTTTGTCATAAGTATGCACCAGTCTTCTTACAACTTATTTATTTCTTTTCACCTCTTCTAAGGGATTCTACTGCAACGATAAGGAACTAATTAAAATCAGCCTTCTTCACCTTCAGTTTTACAAAAATTCACAATGACGTGTGAAATCCTGGGTTTTCACAAATAAAAGAGGATTAAGCATGTGCTTAAAGAAAAATTCGAACTCAGAATTTGCAATAAGTGTTAAATTGTTTTTGACCAATTGGAGCGACTGGCAAAATTAAGGACTTCCCGAGTCAGTGTGAAAATAAAAGGGTCCCGATCAGCGTCAGTCAGAGTCAGATGGGAGCCGCGAGACGAAACAACTAAAATGTAATTTCAACATCAAATCGACCTAGAGATAACGTCAAGTCTCACATTGTTCTCTTTCTCTTTATCTCTTTCAACAATTACTACTACGAGCAATTTCTTTAAGTCTTGATACCTTTAACTTTCTCATTGAACACGAACTCTGCCCTTAATTTCTTAATGATGTTTCTAATTGAACATTAACATGCGTTATTCTTTCTTTTTAATAAATTTTTATTTTAAAAAGCAAAATGTATATTTTATTCTTACACGATTCCACACAATTCCACATATTTCAACCTGCCGACAACCAACCTTCTGATAACGATGATAGCCTTCTGATGATTATAACTCTGTATAAAACTTGAAAGCTGTAGAGAGTTTGGTTAAGTCTGGCACAAGGCAGAACCAAGAAACATTAACCAGCTCTATACGGCTACACTATATTTGTCTTTCAGAAATTTACTATCAATGTTGTCTTATCTTTATATCTTACGTTGTTATTGTAAAATTGCTAGTTCAGTTACAATTGCCTAATCGTGGAGCTTGATAAAATCTGACGGAGTTGAATAAATCTGGCGCGAAGACAAATACTTGTCTTAGAAACCTTTCTATTTTTTGTGTGCTTATTTGATTCCCTTTCCATCGCTATTCAGACATATAGTTCCGAATATTAGTTATTTTTTCTTCTTCTATTGACCATGTACTTTCAGGACGTAGGCAATCACAACTTTCCGCGTCTCCTTATCCATGGTGACTCTTAGCATGCTTTCACCTGCAACACCACGCAAACCCCGTTTTGTCATCCATCTCCTCAGATCCTTCAAATATATTATCCACTGCTTTCCTCTCTGACATGTTAGTATCAGGTTTTTCAAGCCGGCCTTCCTCATTTTTATGTCCTAAGAACTTTAGTTGTCTCTTCCTGGTGCTCAATATTAATTTTCTTGTCGTTTCCATACTTTCAAAAATATCATCATTGCTCACATGCTCGGTCCATGATATCCCCAACATCCTTCTGTAGAATCACATTTCAGCTGTTTCAAGTTTTTTTTTCATCTTCGATGATATTGCCCGGCATTCACTGCCATATTGAAGAACTGACATCATATAGCAATCCAATACTCTCTTCATTGTTTCCAGTGAAAGTTTCTAATACTTTATTTAGCTTCTGGAACGCATCCTTTGCCATGACAATTCGCTTTCTGATCTCTCTGTCGCACTTTTCATCTTTTGTTAGAAGAACACTTTCCAGGTATTTAGATTTTTAGACCTGCTTGATTTTAGTATGTCCCACCATCATTTGGCATTTTTGGCTGCTCTTTTTACTGATGACCATGCATTCGGTTTTCATGCAGTTTATTTTTAAACTTTTTTGTCTTTCTCTTCAGCTATCTTCTGTAGGAGGTCTTGTAGTTTTCTTTCCCTGTCTGCAATTAGCACTGTATTATCTGCGTACCTTATTTTGCTCAAATTGTGACCTCCGATTATAAATCTTGGCATAACATCGAGGGTCCTTATTTTAACTTTTCTAAATAAATAACAATTTTTATGCAGTTTAAAGATATCCAGAACTAACTTTATCAAATGCTTTTACATAGTCTATTAAAATTAGATATGTCTCCTTCTGCATTTTGATTGCTCCGTTGTACACGATAGTGACTATAAATATTCACTGGCTATACAGAATTGTGATGATGTTAAGAGTAATATCTATTTGTATTAGTAATACTAGAATTGATGAATTTTGTACTAGTATTAATATTTTATTATCATAATTATTTTCATCATTTTATGTAAAGTAAAGAAAAGTTCATTAATGAAAGAAATAGTAGATATATCTAAATAGAATGTCTTAACGTTTTGTCTGTCTTGCATCTCAGGTAACTAACCCGAATTTATTTTATCTGTTCTGTGATTAGCAAAATAAGCTGAAGTAGAGAATGATTTTTATTCCTTCACTGACAAAGACATCAGCGTACGTTTTAGTAATCTCATTAAACTAATTCAGTCGGCGCCTAGTTAAGCCGATACAGCCGTCCCATTGTCTCCATGTTTCAAATGGAATTACCAATTTCGAATTGCCAGTACCAATCACATGGAAAATAATCGTTTTGGTTGGCTATGCCGAAGGAGCATTTAAAATGATTTTTAAAAGTCTTGTTAAATTAGCTTGATTACAGAATACAAAGATAAGAGGACATTAAAAAAAAAAGGAGACGAATAAATCAGTTGTCTAGCTCGTACTTATTAGTTCAATAATGGTCTGAATTTTTCACTGTATAACGTTCACTCTACATTATCAATATTTATTGTTGTATTAATGCTTTGCCTAAGACAGATTATTTTGAAATATAATTGTTTTGTTGCGCAAAACAGATGTCATTTATTGATTAGGCTACTTTTTATTGCTATATACGAATATGAAAATGGCTATTTTCCAGAGAAAAGTTATAGAGAGTAAGTCGATCTGAAGGATTCATTGTATAACGTTTATTAGTGTGCAGGCGTACTACACATAGAGACCTATATATATGGATTATGGTTAGGTTTTGAAGGATGTCATAATGCGCTTAGTAAAATAAAGGAAGGTTGTAGGGTATTACCTATTTTTATACATTAATATTTCGAGATGAAAATCCCATCTTCAGGATATATAAAGCGCTTTAGAATTTGTTCTCAGGATTCAATGATTTTGCGGATTTAACCTTACTTGATCTCATCAAAAGTTTGTGACAGTCTTGAAACAGTATTTTGGTTAACGTTTTTTTTTTCGGTTTCACCAGCTGCAAAAGCTTCCTGCTTTATAACATAATGCCTGATAATATGATGACCCCATTTGACCTGTCGCTTACAACTGCAAAATGTCTTGATCAATTCACCTTCCAGTCAGTTTCAAAGATTCTATAATTTTGCAATATATTTTTCACATTTTTCTTAGCAGCATTCATATTGCGATCGTCAATACATAATTTTACTTTCTATTAAGACTATTTTCCTCTCCACTCATATTGGAAACAATAATCTGCAGAATGAATAATACCACTACTAATTTCTTTCGCTCCGTTTTACTAAACTTAGGATTCCATTTTTCCACAGGCAAAAATATTGTTACACTCAGTATTCGCCCCGGAAGTTCCAATATGAACATTTCAGAATGTTTCAGTGTAACCAACTGATCCTTCCCTAGTCCTCTCTCCTCACTTTGTTAGCTATCTCTTCTTCCTCTACCGCTCCCCCTCCTCCCCTGACTGTTCGGTACTTGACAGCATCTCTGACAATATCGACAAGGCCATTTCTTCGCACCCATCTGCCCATATTTTCGTTTTTGGCGACTTTAACGCCCAACACACCAGGTGGCTCGAAAAGTCTGTAACCGACACTGCTGGTGTCCACACCTTTAATTTTTCGATCTCCCAATCCCTTACGCAAGTGGTGGACTTCCCCACGCGTTTCTCCAATAGCTTTAATGAAAAGGACTCGCTAATAGACTTCTGCTTCACTTCCACCCCAAATTCTTGCTCTACCAGACAGCTCTGCCCTCTCGGAAATTCTGACCAAGCCGTAGTTTCTGCCAACATCTCGTTCCACTCCACCCCTACCCAAGAAATCCAGACCAACAAAATATCCTACTGCTATCAAAGAGCAGACTGGGATTCGTTCCGTGACTTCCTCTGCGACGTCCCTTGGAACAATGTTTTTAGTCTTCCCATCGAAGACTGTGCCTCAGAGGTATCCTCCTGGGTTAAGGCTGGCATCGATGCATTCATTCCTACCAGGAAAATTTCAGCTTAAATCCCATTCGTCTCCCTGGTTCTCGTCCGCTTGCTCGGCCGCCATTGCTCACCGGAATCACTTCTTCCGGCTTTATCGTAGCCACCTGTCGGACCAAAACAGGCGCCTTTTTGCCTCTGCTCGTAATAAGTGTAAAAAGATACTTAACGAAGCTAAGATGCTGTTTGCTGCCAGGATGAAGCAGCGCATAGCATCCTCCAACTTCGGTACCAAAGACTACTGGCGCCTCTGCAAAGAGTAAGTCCTCAATACCCCCACTAATAAACGAGTTTGAGGTCCTCACCTCCTCAGCGGACAAGGCTGAATGCTTTGCCCATAGATTCTCGACCAATTCGACTCTGGATTCGTCTGGAATCCATACACCCGATTTCCCATCTATAACTAAGGCCCAATTGAATGACGTCCACATCACGCCCTCGCTGATTTCTAGCATAATCTCAAAACTGGACCCTCACAAAGCGAGTGGTGGGGATGGAATCCCAATCATAGTTTTGAAGAATTTTGCCCCTGAACTCTCCACTATCCTTTCTAAGCTTTACAACCTCTGCCTATCTTCTTCCTGCTTCCCTTATTCTGTTATTCCAATATTCAGGAACACTGGTGAACCATCGGACTCCGCAAATTACCGCCCCATCAGTCTTCTTCCGATCTTCGGCAAAGTGTTCGAAGCCATTATCAATGCCGAGGTCGTTCAGCATCTCACAGCACACGGGCTCCTCTCGGACAAACAGTATGTCTTCCGCTTCACCAGGTCCACTGCTGATATGCTAACGATCATCACCGAGTACATATACCAGGCTCTCGACAAGAATGGTGAAGCCCGAACCGTCGCCTTGGATATCTCTAAAGCATTCGACAGAGTATGGCATGCAGGCCTTCTACGGAAACTGCGAAGCTATGGCATAACTGGACTTTTATTGAACTTAATCCGGTCATTCCTCTCTAACCGCACACTGAAAGTGGTATTAAACGGACATACCTCCCAGAACTACCCTACAAATGCGAGTGTACCCCAAGACTCTATCTTAGGTCCTACGCTCTTTCTAATCTATATCAATGATCTCCCTGATGCCATAAGATCACAAGTAGGCATGTACGCTGATGATACCACAGTTTACTCTCGCCTCGATCAAAAATCTGGTGTTGGTGACAAGGCGAACCTCGCTGCCGAGCTTGAGAAGGACCTCCAATCCGTGGTGGATTGGGGTAAGAAATGGCCCGTAAAATTCAATTCTTCCAAAACGAAGCTGCTGTCAATTAACCACCACAGACAACCGCACCTCCCTTCCATTAGCATGGAACAGGCTTGCCTCCCAGAGAGTAAATCACTACGCCTGCTTGGCCTGACACTCTCAGCGGACCTCAAGTGGAATGACTACTCCGAATCCATTGCTAAATCCGCAGCTATGAAAGTCGGCTCTTTGTCCTGCATTAATATAAATCCACCATCCGCCCGTGTATTGAGTACTGCTGCCACACCTGGTCGGGTGCCCCTTCTATTCTCCTCGGGGTCGTGACAAAAAAACAGCGAAGAATCTGTAATATGATTGATACCGACTTGGCTGACCGCCTGCAGTATCTCTCTCACCGGCGTGACGTGGCATCCCTGTGCCTCTTCTATAAATACTTTCATGGCTTCTGCTCTGACGAACTTAAATCACTGGTGCCCGCTAGACGTGAATTTGCACGAGATACTAGATTGGCAACTAGGTCCCACTCTTTTACTGTGAAACCGATGAAATGTAACCGCATTTTCTACTCCAACAGCTTCTTTCCTCGCGCTTCCTGCCTGTGGAATTCCCTACCGCATGCTTACTTCCCCGACGGCTACAACCCCCAGGAGTTTAAATGTCAGGTCAATAGACACCTCCTAACACACTAACTCACACACACTCTCTCCAACTCTCTCCCTATGTACATCCTAAGTCGTCTATCACCCTCCTTCTGACATTTCCCATACCCAATCACTCTATGTAACCCCCTGCGCTATAGTGGCAGTGGAATGCCTTGCTTGGGGTGACACGATTTTAAAAAAAATCTAATGCCAAGTTTGAGGATTCGGAAAGAGTTGAATGAGTCTAATGGTGATTACGAAGATGCTTAGAGTGATCACTTATGACTTCATGTATTTATTCATCTGGTCACAAGTCCTCAGACTAAACACGGAGGGCTTCATAAATCCCCTGATATGGTAATGCAGCGCTGGGTAAAAAGGGTGGTTGCTGGGAGATCCTATGGCTAGTAACAGAAATTTGCACCATGCCACACAATCAGGAGAACCTAGTCATGGATGTCAAACAGTTTATTCAATTGCAGCACCTTTTATATCTTGATATTTAACTTCTTAGAATGATCATTATGTGTAAGTCGCAATTGAGCCGGAGACCAACAAAATTCCTTGTAGCACTAAAGATGTACTGAAGACAAGGATGAACTCAAAGAAGGAGACAGTTCAGATGAGCTGTAAGAGATTATGAAACATCTTTAATTGAATACGGCCGACAACGAAAATATAACTAATTTTTATTAAGTTTTTCCAGCATTCTAGCCTTTTTAAGTTATTTTAGATAGAGGGAACATAAAAATTCTTCATAATTTTTATCGTCCCAAGCACTTTCGCCCACTTCTTTACTCAGTTCTAAGTGTTTATATAACTTCACTGTTGTTTTTTTCTTCATGCATTGACTGTTACGTAGTAATTTAGTTTGTTTTGTTTTAGAAAAGGGAGAGTTCATTTGAAACCCAAACAAATTGGCGTCAGTCGGCGATTCTACCTCTGAGCTATGTAGAAGTAGGCAGACTTTTAGCGTATGATGTATCATACGCCAGTAGCCAGATTTCCATAATTCATTACTGAATGAGCGATGCGTTGCGGTTCAGTGGATAACGTCTAGGAACGAGACATCGGAGAGCGAGTTTAAAATTTAGTTTAATTCACTTACGCACAAATACCCTTGAGAAAGGTATTAATCCATCTCATCGTCCTCAGGTATGAGCTAAATAGCAAAACAGATTGGTTGTTTAGACTTGGTTGGCAACCAGTATACCGGAGAAAGTAATGACATCCTACAGCGAGAAAATAAGCCATTATCAAAGGATGAACATTTCATGTTCAGTGAACATAGAACATTTAAATTATTATTAACAGAGTGGAGTTATACAGAGAAAATTAGACAGGTCCATTTTTTGTGTCACACATGGCTGTAGGCCGAGAAGGAATGGTGGTAGTGGGTTTTTGGTCAATTGAGTGTATAGTGGCATGAGGGATTGGTCTGGGAACTGCTGCTACTATGGTGTAGTAATGGCTTATGTAAGCCGAAGCTCAGACCTGATGAAAAAATCAACAATTATTGCGATTTCTTGAAGTCTTTTCATGACAACACTATCAAGTTAAACAGATCATACGAACGGATCTTACACAAAATAAATAGACAGAACTTGTCTATATTATTCAATTAAACATATATATATATATATATATATATATATATATATATATGACTACTTACGCCCTCACACCCTGATTGAGCACTCTGGAAGAATGGTAGACTTTGAAAAACAGTAGCTACACTGGAATCGTTCATTCAGCAATGAATTAGAAGACTCTTAGCTATTAGGCGTGTATAATGATAATATATACGCAAAAATATCTGCCTCCTTCTACCGAGCGCCTCTAGCTCAGAGGTAGAATCGCCGACTGAGGCCAATTCGGTCGGGTTTCAATCCTGGGTAAAAGGCAATCGGCTGTCTAATAGTACTGATGAGCTGTGACACAGCGAAACAGATCTGTTTGCAGATGACTATATATATTTATATATATATATATATGTGTGTGTGTGTGTGTTTCGTGTGTTTCTTCAATGATGTCACAGTGGCCGTGAAAAGTGAACGAAATGATTTAGCAGTGGCTGCGATTGCGGTCTTTGCTCTGGCCTGATTGACTGCTAGATGTTTCTTCATTTCTCCTGTTTTTTACGTCTTTTCATAGACTTCATCTCTCATCTCCGAGACAAAATGAGCACTAAAATTTTTGCGCTTTAAGTTCGGCTTTCTTTAAATACACTTAAGCATCAGGATTCTAAACTTAGAGCAAAGTATCTTGAAGAACAAATATCTGTTTTTCTTATACCTTCCTGAAATGCATAAATACTTAAGAAAGTTTGCCACAAAGATTATGCTAATTTTGTGGTTCTATCTATGCGTTTGAAAAGTTATTTTTCTTTATGCTTTGTCAAATTTTCTTTGCCAAGTTGTTGTGACCTGTTAGGACCAGGAAGAAAGATACGGAAACAAGAAGGTAGGTTCAAACAACGTATTAGAATAACAGAACATATATACAGGGTGTCCATTTAAGTTTCTGTGAACATTAAAAATTTATAACTCTATTTGTTTTGTGACCAAAATAACCTGTAAAAAAATGTTATAAAGTTTAATGTACCTAATTTTAAGGATAGTTATTGAATAATTCTTTACCACAAGCTTTGCAACAATTTTTAGATACATAAACAGATTGATCGAAACCTGTAGACCATTTTATTGGACTCCACGTTCACCAGATTCGGTTCCATTAGATTTTGTATGGGGACATTTGAAAACATTTGTGTATGCGACCAAACCCAGTTCATTAGATTTGAAACATAACTAATGTGATTTCAGCTATTACTATAAATGAGTTGGTAAATGTTTTCCGTAAACTGTAAAATCATATCACTCTTTGTATTGCTAATGATGGAGGACATGTGGAAACTTTTAAAAGTTTCAATAAAACCTTAAAAAATATAGATTTACTTCTTTCTAATCTTTTTTAGAAATTATTTCTATCGCAAATACAAATAAAGTTATAATTTTTAAAAGTGCACACGAACTTTATTGACGCCCTGTACATAAATAGTTATTAGTAATCAGCAGATAGAGGTGTAAGTTTGAACTTTATAGTTAGGCCGCGGGTCGTCTGCGAAATCAAGGCCGCTCAGCAGTTTATGAAATCAACGTAAATTTCTCATAGAACAAAACTGATTAATATTTGCCATCTTTTATCAAATTCAGAATTGCAAAAGCATTTCAGCCTTGCATAGTAAAACTTTTCAGTAAAAGGAGGTGTCAAGTATCATGACAAAAAAACTGAAACTAACGGCAATTAAATTTTCAGTTTTGAAATGTCATAATTTTTGTACAGTGACTTAGTTGCTCAATGACTATTGCAAACTGAAAGTATTTGATATTCTTTTAAATTATTTTTATAAACTACTTCATTACTTTGTATATATTAATCTTGTTATAACATTTGTACAAACATTACATATTTCTAAACTTAAGTAAAAAATGTTCTGTAAAATATTTTATTAAATGACACCAATTAATTAAAATGTGCACACTTGGCTGGTTGTCGTGTGTAGGCCTCATGACAACGTTTATGTGATGATGTGGCCCTCAGAAGACTCTTAGTTGAGGATGCCTGACCTATAACTTCAGACGAGCTCTAGTGTCATAAAAGCATTTACTGATAAATAATGGACACGTGATCAACGTTTTTCGACTAATATTGGGCAGATATTCATATACCAGGGAAAAATGAAAAATAGAATAAAATCATGAAATATAATCGAAAATATAACAAAAAAAAGCAAAAAAAACCTTCAATTCCGACTTTTTAAGATGTCTAATATTGCGTTGTGGTGCAGTGGATATCCGCTCGGAACGACAACTCGGGGAGCCGAGGTTGAATTAGTTGCATTCACCTTTCATGATATTTTCTTTTTTGTTACCGTGGTTTTCCTATTTTAATCAAACTACTAGATAGGCAGCTAGGCTTTCTCATTTTACAGTTGAAACAGCGACGTACAACCGAAGATTCTATGCTAACATTGTCTTCTCTCGCATTTCTTACTTGTAGAATTATCTTACGATTTATTATTTTTAAATCAATTTTGATTTCAAAAATGTAAGTGCAATGTCAATCGTCAGCTCCTACCAATAACCCCCTTTTCTGTTATTATTCTCAATCTAAACTTATTTATAAATGGACCTTTGTATGTGTGTGTGTGTGTATGTCTGTGTGTATGTGTCCATTACCTATAGACTCCGAAACGGCTGAAGCAATTTTCTTGAAAATGTACACAGTTGTACTGTAAGCGTCTGCGAGTGTTCTAAGACAGGGTTTGTGTCGAGGTACCCCAGATAGATATCGAAAATCGATAATCGAAAAAATCTGGTTATAGAAGGAGTGGTCCGATTGTAATCAAATTTGATACACTCATAAACAAAGATATTAGAATCGATATTCAGAAGTTTTAAGGTTACATTTTTTTCACAATAGTGCAGAAAATCGATAATATATATATATATATATATATGTATATATATATATATATATATATATATATATATAAAGGCAAGATTTTTGTGTGTGTGTCTGCTTATCTGTTTGTATGTCCTTTATACAAATCCACAATTTTTATCCGATTCTCACCAAACCTCACACAAATATTCTTTAGACTGTGTCTAAGCTCCAGGACCATGGATTAGTTTTAAAGTTTTTATTACACCCGAGCAACGCCGGGATATACTGCTAGTTTAAATAATAATTGTATTTTCTTATATTCTTTCACACTAAGTAAGGGCTAACGTTTGAACTGTTTTATCACTTTGCATGTTGTGAATTAATGCAAAAACATCTTATATTATTTGTCTAGCCAAGTATTTTGTGTAAGTATGATGCTAAATAGTTTATTAGATAATATTCAAAATACTTTATAATTAACTAATGAGTACAAATATAATTGATTATTCACTGATTGTGTTTTTATGGCTGGTAATCTATGCGTTGCAGTTCAGTGGATAATGACTGAAAACGAATTGAATTCGTTGCATTCACTTGCGTGTAAATACCCTTAGCAGAGATATTAATCCATCTCTTCTCGCTCCAGCAATTGGTTGAACAGCAGGACAGGTATAACCTTGGTTGTCGACTAGTCTACCGCACGGGAAAATTCTCTGTCTAGCCTGTCATAAATCGAAATAGACATGATCACCCCCTAAGTGAGTATCAAGTATGTCAATTTACACTTGTTTACATTATATGTGTTCTATGTAATGTATGACATACAAATAAGTTTTTATTTATTAGGTTGTCCCAAAAATTCGTAAACACTTGCAAAAAATTGAAACTTTACTCGCCAAGTACTCTAAGGTTACTAGAAAACACTTGCAAAAACTGAAATTTTACTCGCAAAAACAACAAAAACTATTGCTCAAAATAAAGATCATCATTTTCCAAGACTTTCTGCCATCGATCTGGAAACTTTCGCTTCTGGTCAAAGTACCATTCAGCCGGCTTTGACTCAAAGAATTCTTGACACTCTTCCTCGACTTCATCAAACGAGTCGAATCGGAGGCCCTTCAGAAAGTGTTGCATTGAACAGAAACGGTCATAATGTTATGGAGCACCGTCAGGACTGTAGGGTGAATGTGGCAGAACCTCAACACCGTCCATCTCTTCAAACTTTTCTTTGGTCTTCCTGGCGATGTGTGGCTTGTTATTGTCCTAAGGCATCAAAGCGCGCTTTCGGTTGATCAGAGCCGGGTACTTTTGCTTCAACTCTTCGTAGACCAGGTCAAGTTGCTGACAGTAAAGTTCGGCACTGATGGCACGACCATTCGGAACCAACTCAAAATGCACGATTCCTTCAAAATTCCACCAAACGCACAACATGACTTTTTTACCGAATCGATCTTGTTTTGGAACCGACGGTGTCTCTTGCCTTTTCTGAAACCATCGCTTGTCTTGGTTATACTGGACCAGATAGACCCATTTTGCAAGTGTTTACGAACTTTTGGTACAACCTAATATTAAATTGATATTCATTTTACGGCATAATTAAAGGATGAGTTCAAGAATATGATATTTCTTTCATCAATCGCTACCTCAGTTGCTACTATTATCGTTCACTATTTCGTCTAGGTATGACAATTTAAATGATGGATTCCTAGTTTTAACATTTTCTTGCATTTCGGCTTGAACTGTGGAAAACTCCTCTCTCGCAAAGTTAAAGACATTTTTTTAGTAATTGAATTAGTAACAGACATGAAGATATTTTTGCGCGTTTGTGTGTGGCAGCAAAAATTCATAGATTAAAAAATTAACAAAAAAAGATAAGTGACGATTGATATTTAAAGAAAATCGCAGACAACACATTTCTCACCAGTCAGAACATGGCGAGCAACATTCAGTATGACGTATTTGTTGAACTGCTCGTCTCAGACGATAATTAACAAAAGAATTGTTGAAAAAGTATTGCAGTTTTTTATTAACTTACGTGGAGTTTTAAAAAACAACTATATTTCAGAAGGTGAGCACACGATGTGATCTACAAAATTAGAATTTTACATTAACTATTTTATCATTGACAGAAAACTAAGAACTAAAAGAAAATATATTTTCTCAATGAAGTCATAATTGTTTCTCCGATAAACAAACTTAAAAAATGGTCGTGCTTTTAGAAACAAATAGAATTTTAAGATTTATAACAAATGACTAATTATTAGGTTGTTACAAAAATAATTGCTGATTTCCGACCCATAATGTTATTCTTGAAATGTTAACTGTAGAAAAGTTAAAATTAGTCAAAACATGAGCCTTAAGAATTTATGCACCTTGGCTATCGATCGAGGAGATTATTTATTCCTCTTGGATAAAAAGTCCTTGGCTGTGATGCAACACAATCTTTTAAAGCTGATTCCACAACTGATTATGATGTAAAAATTTTACAATTTAAAAATGTGCTTAAGTGCTTAAAAATTAAAATCAGTAGGTAAAAGATCAAATGGATAGAGGGGGTCTGGTAAACACTCATATCCTACATTTCCGAGGTGTTTGCAACGTCATTCTTGCAAAATATTGTCGCGCATTATTGTGGAGCAGAATTAGAACACGTCGATTTACCAATGCAGGTGCTATTTTTTTGCAGGTGTGCATGTATTTCAGCAAGTTGATTGCAGTAAAGTGGATTGCAGTAAAGTTCTGCATTAATACTCTGATTGACTATAATGGAGAACTGATTGTAAATCACTAGACAGTCAACATATGAGGTAGTCCCAAAAGTTCGTAAACGCTTAGAAAAATTGAAATTTTACTCGCCAAGTAATCTAAGATTACCAGAAAACACTTCCAAAACATTGAAATTTTACTCGCAAAAACAATAAAAATTATTGCTCAAAATAAATATCATCATTTTCCAAGACTTTCTGCCATCGATCTGCAAGCTTTTGCTTCTGGTCAAAGTACCATTCAGCCGGCTTCGAATCAAATAATAATTGACACGCTTCCTCGACTTCATCAAACGAGCCGAATCGGCGGCCCTTCAGAAAGTGTTGCATTGAGCGGAAAAGGCTGTAATCTGATGGAGCACAGTCAGGACTGTAGGCTGGATGTGGCAGAACCTCTACACCGTCCATCTCTTCAAACTTGTCTTTGGTCTTCCTTGCGGTGCGTGGCTTGGCATTGTCCTAAGGCATCAAAGCGCGCTTTCGGTTGATCAGAGCCGGGTACTTTTGCTTCAACTTTTCGTAGACCCGGTCAAGTTGCTGACAGTAAAGTTCGGCACTGATGGCACGACCATTCGGAATCAATTCAAAATGCACGATTCCTTCAAAGTTCCACCAAACGCACAACATGACTTTTTTATCGAATCGATCTTGTTTTGGAACCGACGGTGTCTCTTTCCCTTTCTAAATCCATCCCTTGTCACGATTCTCCTGGACCAGATAGATCCATTTCGCCAGTGTTTACGAAATTTTGGGACAACCTGATAATATTCTGCTCATGCAACTTTGACTTAGGGAAATATTTTGGTGACTCATCGCAATCAAGCTTTTGTTCCGATCGTTTACGCTTCTCATAAATGGTCCACTTTTCATCACAAGCGATTATTCAGCCAGGAAAGAGATTATTGGTGTGTTACGCAGAAAAAGCATCAAGAACACTTCAAAACGCCCCAAGGTTTTGATTTTCATTGAGATTATGAGGAACATATTTATCGATCTTTTTTTTACCTTGCCATTACACTGTAAATGAAATGAAACTTTTGCAGTGCTTACACCAAGCGTTTGAGACATTTGTCTGTTAATTTGACGTGAGATTTGCTCAACAACTGCTTGCAATTATTCGTTGTCAAGACTGCATGACTATCTCCTTCCTCGCTCATTTTCCAGGTTCTAATCATCAGTACGGAATTTCTGGAACCACCTTCGTACTGTACGATCACTTGTGGACCCATCTCCCCATGCTCCCCATGCTCTGCTCACATTGCAGAAGTTTGGGAAGCACTGAAAGTTTGAACCGATACAAGAAATGTAAACGAAGATAACATTTTGTCATGTTCATAATTAAGAACTTCTACTTAAAGAATATTTATGTCTAAAATAAGCTAAAAATTGTTAAAGAGCACGTATTAATTATTATGTCGAACAAAATTCTTCTAATATATACCGGGAATACAATGTTAAAAAAGCTTTTCAAATTACAAGACTTCGAGCGGCCATTATTTTTGTAACTACGTAATACATATAAGATTAAGCGCATTCTCACCATGAAACTGATCAGAGATAATTTTCCTAGGAAAGTACTTCTTGATAGTATCGACTGGAGACGGTCACATAATGCGATTTCATTTAGAAGTTTCTGGAAAACGAGTTGATCTCAGATTTGCGTACGAAAATGTGTCGAAGAAACTAAATAGAAACCGACGCTGTTTGTTTAGGAATGAAGTAACTAATTATCACGACCAAGTGTTTGGGTACCACTGAAGATGTTCAGCTCCCGATATCAACAGGGTAGGTAATCTCTTCATGAAACTGTGATCAAAATATCTTCAGCATAGCTGCGGTATAAACCAAAAGTTTCGTTGGTTTTCTTTGGGTGTTGAACAAACACAAATGTTTCGAATGTTTTGATCAACTCTTGTGGGATCTCCTCTTTGTATATGATAATAGACTCGACTGAGTATACATATACTTCTCTTATAGAGAGAACAGCAGTTGAGAGGAATCGTAAAAATCCGTTAGATTTATCTGAGAGTACCGGAACTGATACGTAAGTTACCGAGAGATACCGAAGTTACCCAGAGACTACCGCATCAGAAGTCAGACTAGCTCTGAGCTCCACTCAGTTAAGATAATATACACAGATATACTATTTCCAATGACTTCACTTCAAGACTTGTATATCTTTATTTCTTACTAATAGTATTGCTGGATTTAATAACCTGCGTTCAATTTGTATATTTCGTTCAATGTAACCTACATTTCTATCTTCATATCTGTTTTTGTGATTCATTAATTTGTTCGGTTTCTCACACAACATCAAGCATCATTGAAGTACTTATCAGTTCCATATTCTTAGACACCATGATATTCCTGAGTAGATATTGTAAGACCAACTGCTTAAAATCTTCATTTAAAAAAAAAACACTACAACTGCAGCACTATATAACATATTACATCATATTACCTCTAGGTGGTGTAATAGTCTTGCTAGACCCGTTACAATTGAGCAGTGAGCTCGATCCTCACTGGGTCTCTCATACTTTCGGCCTTGTGCCACATCTAACCTGCGCTTAGAAAATCTCTATAATATATTACATCATAAGATAACTAAATCGTTGAGTTACCTCTGAAGTAACTGAAGGTCTTAATTTGATGACATAATTGTTAAGTAATTATCTGCTTGTGTCCTGCATATTGTCCATATTTAATTTCCAAAAATTCAGTAAAACATAAATGTTGTAAGGCTGTACAATAAGGCTTTCACTAATCATGTGAAGTAAATTCCAACACTACGCTTCTGAACCGAAACGTTTACTCAAAAAATATTTCCTTAAAAAAACAGCAACAATTTGGAAATATTTTTGGTCGTTATTCATCATGTGAAACCCCACCTCTCAAGTTAAAAGAGATGTCAGGGTTTCGAAATCGACCTACCCATTTTTCCGGCACTAATTTTAATGCCATATATTATCGATGGATAAAAACGTGAAATAGGTTATGTAAAACATCTCAGAAAGTTTACTTCCCAGGTTATTTAAGCATCACACAGGCCCTCGAAATGCTAAATGGTTTTCTTCATATTTATATAAATAATCGTATGTTGATATTGCAAATTTTATTCCGTACAAATAAGTTTTAATATTAGCTTTTTAATATTTTTCGGGAGCTTATGCAGACGGAAAACTTACTATATTAAAACGACTGGCTACTGTCAATGTACTAACAAACTGCTAGAAATATTTCATCACCAAGTAAAAGTCGAACTTGCTACAAAACCAGATACAAACAAACGCAGCGAGTACTTACCAACCGTTATTTTTTATTAGCCATTGTTAAACGCATCGCCATAAAAATGGTACCCCATTACGATTGTCTAGTGAACTTTTTATTAAGCAACATAACTCTTCTTCATTCTCTATGATTCCCGTTTGAAACAACAGTCTCGTTCAACATATTTGCAGTAGCTTCCAAATTGATTTTGTTCATAGTGACACGATTCAAAATACCATCAAGCAAGTTATGAAGGACATTAAATTGTTTTGGAAAAATCAGACAGATTCTTCACTATTGACAATAAAACAAAAGATAATATCTCTATTGAAATGATCAAGTCAGTCAATGTCGAAACTTCTTCAATTCACTCTACCACAGAAAAACCTGTATTAATGCATAAAATGGAATAATAATAATAATAATAATAATAATAATAATAATAATAATAATTAATAATGGATTAAAGTCTGAGACTGAAGGCTTTATTATTGCAGCGCAAGACCAAAGTCTTTTCACTAGGAACTATCAGGCAAATATTATACATAATAATGTGGATCCAAAATGCAGGTTGTTTGATAAATACCAAGAAAAAATAAGCCATCTAATCTCAGGATGTTCTCTATTTGCTCCAAATGAATATAAAAATCGTCACGATAGAGTGGTGCAATATTTACATCGGACAATGTGCAAATACTATAGAAAATATGTAAACAAACATTGATATGAACATCACCCAGCACCGGTTACAGACATAGATGTCACCATTCTATGGGATTACACCATTTATACGGACAGAAAAATTGAAGCAAACAGGCCGGACATTATTGTTAAAAACCAGAATAAAAAACTTGCTTGTTAATTGATATGGCTTGTACAGTGGATTGTAACATAGCAACCAAGGAATTCGAAAAAATATCAAAATATAAAGACCTGGAAATTGAAATAGAAAAAAAAATGTAGAAATTGAAAACAAGAATCGTGCCAGTGATAGTAGGTGCACTTGGAATGATAAAAAATGAAACAAAACAATACATTACAAGAATCCCTGGAAACCCCAGCTTAAGAGATATACAAAAAACTGTCTTGCTAAGTACTGCCCATAAACTAAGGAGAACTTTATCTATGTAACACTAGGGATGTTAGGGGAGATAGAAAAGCATGAAATGGAGCGATAACAACACACCACGACCTGCGTTTGGTCTTCTCGCAGACTTGGTAGGTAGTGCGACCATAGCAGAAATCAAAATATGATGAAAAAATGACAACATAATAATAATAATACCATGATTACAGAGAGAAAACTTTCATCTTCTTGATATAAAAAAGACAATTACAGGAAAAAATGTGTTTGGTAACTTCTCTGATTCATCAAATTCAAATACTATGCATTTGTTTAATTATTATTGTATATTTTTGTACATTCCATCGTTATCATTTAACATTCTTCTAGAGTTTTATATTTCTTCGATATAATTAGATTGATCCAGTATCGTAGAATATTTGCACAAAGTATTTAAAGTTTGTAAAAAATCAACTGATTGTCACTAAAATCTGAATTCTGTAGGATCAACGAAACGTGAAATTCAAATTTACACGTTTGCATTTTTGACCAAACAGCGACGTTGTTTTAAATGCCTTTTAAGGCATATAAAAGCAGATATCCACTTTTCTGTTGAGTGCTAAATAATAGAGGTTCACATCCAGAAAACACCCTCTTGATTCCCTCTTCACAATTGATAATAATAACTGGTAGAATTATTTATTAACCAATAAAATTTATGCATTTAATAATGTAACTTTTAACTTCTTGTGATGCGATATTTTTTTTTATAAATAGCGCAATGTCAATTAATAAAGCATTATTTCGAGCGGAACGGGACGTAAATAATGAAGTTTTTCAAATTTTAGTTTTCTCAAAATAACTTAGTGAGTACTAAAGTTCATTTTGTCGCTTCTAAAATATTTTGATACACTACATGCATAGTGTACATAAAAATAACGATGTGATACAGGAACAATGCGTAGTAATAAAAGCCCTGGTTGCACTGATATCAATCGTTTGACAGCCTACTTTTAAGTAATTTTACGCCTCGCACATTTAATATTACGTAAATTTTGGATTTTACAGTAATCATTACACACGGAACAGTGATCATATATTAACAAAATTCATTTCTTTTGTTTTGTATTAACAAATCGCATGAAATTTGTTTACGAAAAACTTTCTAACTTATTTTCAGCTTAAAAAAAACAAATATTTATACTCCATATTTTTTTAAAAAATTGTTGTGCTTTGATTGAAGATTATATCTTTTCGTCGCTTTTCACACACTTTTACAGTCGGCAATAATGAAATTTTCATTAGTCAAACTTCTTGTTGAAATCATCACTGAACAATTTAATAGTGTAAGCAAGATGTCGTAGAGAACTTATTTTAATTTGTTATCAATGGAAATGGTTTATGCAAAACAGTTTGAAAAGTTTTGTAAGCCATTTCCTGGTAAGATAAGTCTCAAAATATTTCCTTATCAGTCTTTGAAGTTGATATTTGCTTATATATTTACGCAAAAATATATGTTAACATTGTACATTTCGGTGTAAGTAAGAAAGCATTATATTAGCTTTTATTGCGACCTAATTTACTGCTAAATTTATATTTTTATTGTTGGTCTAATACTAATGCAAAAAAAAACTAATTTTGAAGAGAAATATATCTAATTCTTTATTTCTTGTCAAATAAAAATTAACTTTATCAATAAAAAAATACGCTTAAATTCCTGGGGTCAAGGTTTTAAATCGCTGCTCTGGGAATTCTCTTGAATATGTCCTTGTTGGTGTCATTGCGACTGCGCGTGAAAATGTGTAGATATTTGTAAAGAAAACTTCAAGGCTTCGTATTCAGCGGGATAGAACTAAACTAGAATATGAATAACCATCAACTGCAAGAAAGCAAGGTGTGGTCATGAGTAAGAGAAAAAGTCCAAGGTGCGGGTTAAAAATTGAAAATATAAAGCAGGAGCGGAAGTTTAAAGACCCGGGAGATGTTTTAACAGGGGATGGAAGAAAAACGCGACAGTGATAACCGAACACACATTGAACTAACGATATAAACATTCTAAAAGTTGAGTAATGTTTCGGAAAATGATGGAAAATTTAGAAACAAAGAAACGAGTGCTGATTTTCTGCGTGATATCCATTATCATATGGCAGCGAATGGTGAACAATTTTTCCACCGATAAAAAGAAAATTAATGGTAGAAGAAAAATGAGTCTACAGAAAGATGCTGAAAATTCAATTGATAGAGCCATAAAGAAATCAAAATCAAAATATCAACAGAAAGATAACTTGAACTCAAAATCAGGAATAGAAATCCAAACTTATTTATAAATGGAACGTTGTGTGTGTGTGTGTGTGTGTGTGTGTGTGTGTGTGTGTGTGTGTGTACATTACCCTGAAACGGCTGAACCGATTTTCTTGAAAATTTACACAGTTGAACAATACGCATCTGCGAGTGTTCTTAGCTAGGTTTTGTTTCAAGGTACCCCTGATAAATTTCAAAAATCGATAATGGAAAAAATCGGGTTATAGAGGGAGTGGTTCAGATTTAATCAAATTTGATACCCTCATAGAGAAAGACATAAGAAACGATATTCAAAAGTTTCAAGGTTGCAGTTCTTACAATAGTGCAGAAAATCGATAATATATATATATATATATATATATATATATATATATATATAAGGCAAGATGTTTGTGTGTGTGTCTGTTTATCCTGGCTGTATGTCTGTTTTTTTTTTCAGCCCTTTTATTTTAGCTTTTGCTGCGGGTTTGGCTCTAAGTAAGTATAATTGTAATTCTTAGTCTCAACCATGATACCATTTACTCAGAGGACTTATTTAGCCTTCAAAATTCAGTTTACGACGAAAAAACTTATTTGATATCGATACCAGGAAATCAAAATTTGACTTACATCCATTCATTTTTCTTTCAGTCTACAACTTCGCTTTAACTGGAAACAACTATTACTTTTTAGTCTTTCGTGTCAACGTCCAAAGAGTCTGAGCTCCAGGACCATGGATTAGTTCTAAAGCTTTCATTACACCCGAGCAACGCGGGCTGTACTGCTTGTTCTTTATACAAGCAGTACAGCTTATACAAGAAGGTTGAAAGGTGTAAGAGTTTTGAAGAGCAAGTTCATCTATTTACTGCATATAGAAAAATATAAAAAGCAGACGTATGAAGTTTAAAATGGAAATGTTCACCTAGTTGACAAAAAGAACTTTGTAGAATTAGATAAAATTGTAATTTTGGAGGAGTTAGATTTAAGGCAGTTCTTCTAAAATTTATAAGTTTACTGATGGTAAAAAGAAATTTATTTAGAAAAGGGAAAATTGATAGCAGTTGCATGAAGAGCGATATTTTTCTGTTTTTGAGATTCTATTTTCTTGCCAAGAAGATTTCTACGTAGTGTTCATTGATCGGCACTCCCTGAATAGTAAATTAAATATCTTCCCCGAAAATATTTTTTGAGGATAGTAAAGAAATATGCATATCGTTTATAAAAATGTTTATTTATTCACTTAACACACACACACACACACACACACACATATATATATATATATATATATATATATATATATATATATGAATGCCAGCTTTTCTCTTTTTACTCCCAGAAGGAAATGCTAGGAAAAATGAAGGAAAAATATAATTAAATTTTCCATGCTGGTCATATTAAACGGCATATTTAAAAGAAAGTATTGCTTGTAAAATGCACTTCACACACACACACACACATACACACACACAGATATATATATATATATATATATATAATGTGAAGCGGTTTTTCACTTAGTTGAACAGAGACCTTTCAGCCATACCGACGTCGTAGTTCCGTAAAGGTATTATTAAGATGTTTAAACTCTTCAGGAGTCCTGCTTCTTATATATATATACTACAGCTTGTTTCAAAAGTAATTTTACGAGCTATGAGAGCATATTTGTTAAAAGAAGTAAAAAATGCTTTTGAATATTGTTTCATCATGTTTGCAATTATTATGCATTTAGTTACAATAGTATAGCTGTCATGTTTTTTTACCTACATTTTTATTAATAATATTATCTATTGTGTTAGAAATATCATTAAGTTTATTAAAATACATTTGTTGATCAATGACGGAATGAAGTAAGCCATTAACAGCTTTATCAGTTCGATACTTTCATATAAATATTATGCATAATCCCCAAACCAGTTTACAAATCTATAAACTGTTTGCTTTATACAACCGCTTTCACCCTTCAACGGTGAATATAGGCTTTGAGCTTGACTTCCTTGGAAAACTATCATTCTTTGAACATTTTAGATTAGCGCTACGGAATTATATAAAAGGCACTGTAGTAAATAACTTGTGGACTACCAACAACAGAAACAGGTAAAATGGATAGCATGTGTAGCTCGAAGTGTAAATATTGATATCATCAAGATATTAACTTTCCAAAACACTTTAAATAGAAAATTAGGAAGTAGACTTCCATTCAGTAGTGAAAAGAGTAATAATATCTTGTTTTATAATCGTTTCCGACTAAACAAGGCAAGACTGACACTGGTGCTAGGGGTTACAGAGAGAAAGAGAGAGCGAGCAAGAGAAAGAGAGAGAAAAAAGGTTACAGGGGACATCGAAAAAAAGATGGGAGGTTAAAGAACTTTGGGGAGGTGGATGAGACTTAAAATGGTAAATGATAACTGATTTTACTTTTAAACGTGTGGAGATTGTACCTATCAGGAAAGCAAGTATACGGAAGGAAATTCCACAGGCAGGAAGGGCGAGGAAATAAAACTGTTGGAGTAGAATTGATGGTTGAATTTTACTATTTTGACGATAAAAGGGTGGGACCTTCGTGCCAATCTTGTAGCAAGAGTGAATTCATTTGGTCGTGATACCAAGGAGTCAAGCTCCTCCTAGCATAAGCTGTGAAAGTATTTGTAGAAAAAGCAAACAAACGTCGGTGAGAAAGTGACTGAAAGCGAGGTACAAAGTCAGTATCGATTACATTGCAGATCTTTCTTTGGATTTTAAACATCAAAATGAAAACGAGGAGCACTCGACCAGATATGGTAGCAGTATTTAATGCACGGACGAATGGTAGATTTATAAATGCGCAAAATGGATTCTGACGAGAAAAAAAATTCAGGGCCGACTGATGTGTTTCCTTGTAAGGAAACAGATAATATTACAATTCATTCAGTTAAGCCCCATACGTAATACACGCTCGGGCGATCATGTCTCGAAAGAGACATGACTGACGGGCAGATGATTATCCCGCAGTAGGCTACCATTACTTTCTGTGGTAGACTGGTTGCCAGCCAAGGCTATAGAACCCATTCTGTCCTGTTATTTAAACCATATCTGGAGGGAAGAGACGGATTAACACCTTTCCCAAGGGTATTTGCGCGTAAGTGAATGCAATGAATTCAACTGAAATTCGAACTCTGCTCCCTCAATTTCCGTTCCGAGCAGATATTCACTGCGCCACAAATTGCCATTAGCATGTGTTAAAATTGTACCGGGAACATGTGGTGTTTTCTAAATCATACGCAACGTTTTCAGTAGTCAATATTCTTTCCGATTTTATTTATAAATAAGGATGCTATCTTCTTAACGAGCTTCATAATATTAGTAATATTTTGATCGTGTTCAGAATAAATCACCATTGCATGAGCGAACAGTGCTCACAGACGGTGCTTTTGATGTCTTAATCAGTTCTCCGTATCAGTTAAGGTCGGTAGAAAAAGAGACGATGTCATGTAGACATATAACTTTATCTGAGATTGGAATAAATAAAAGCGGAGAATTTAATCCGTCCTAATCCGATTTTGTCCCGAGCAACTTGTCAACTCTTCACCGTGTAAAGGTCTTGTGTGATGACGGCTAGTGCAGTTATCGCTTGCGATGGATCCTGTGGTGCAATATATGTTATCTTAATCAAGTATATACTCAAGGATTAATCAGTATGAAACGCCAAGTTAGTGAAGCTTATCATAAACTCGGATTAGGAATTCAGAAAGACAAGGTCACGTACAAATGCCGGAAAAACTTGGTTCAAGCGCCTTGAAGAAAACCTATTGAAATTTTCTGAGGGAGTTTGGTGGAACATTACAAGCGCGGAACATAGTTTTTTTTTAAACATCTTTAATAATTCAGAAACGGTATAACTTTATTTCTAGTTCTTGTACTAAATGTATTTGTTTCTATCTGGAAGCACAAAATAAAGATAAAAAAAACGAGTGAAACAAATTCTTTGAACGCTCTCAAATAAACGTCATTTATTTTTACGGCTGATGTTAACCCCTAAGGGAGTGACGAGGTGTACATTCAAGGTCTAACATTCTCTGCTGACAGAAGTGAAAAGATTTTATTGAATCAATAGCTAAGTTTGCTTTTAAAAAGTTTTTTTCACTACAGAATTTATCTTGAAAATATATAAATCTGAAATTAGTCTATGTTTTTTTTTTTAATACTGCTGTCACGTATGCCCTGATGCTGCTTGTATATATTTAAAGATTCTTGATGAAATTCAATGAATGATCCGCAATACTATTAGTGCTGGCCTGACATCTCTGCTTCAGTCACTTTCCCACCTCTAATGTTGCTTCCATGTGTTTTTTCTTTTCTTTTTTTTTTCACTGAGTAATTTCAAGGAATGTAACTTGAACCCGAGTTCGAGTTCCCGTTGAATTCCTTGAATTCACTTACGCACAAATACCCATATGAAAATTATTAATCTGTCTCTTTCCTCCTGTTATGGGTTAAATAATAGGACAGATTATGTTCTATAGCCTTGGCTGGCAACCAATCTACCACAGAAAGCAATGGCACTTTACTGCGAGACAATCTTAGTCAGTCATGTCTCTTTCGAGACATAATCGCCCAAATCTTGTATGAAGTATGTCACTCAAATGATGGAATTTATGGTAACTGTTCGGGTTAACTTTCCGCTATGACACCAAGAGATAACTAATTTAAGGGAAGTAGTAGTTTGGTAACAAGGTCTTTTTAATCTATAGTTGAATTGTTTAAATTCAACCGTAGGTTCTATGCTAACAGCTTCTTCTGTTGCACTTTCGCTTGTTTAACTCTCTTCCGGCTCCATGTTTTCCAGCCCACGTTGATCTTCGAAAATTTAAATGCAATGACAATCATCATCTGTTGTTCTATTGATTCTTCTCCTTTTATTAAATATATTTGTCTTTGTTATTATTCATTCACCCCCAATCATTTCCAGTGTCTTAGAGGCTTTACTGCCTATCTGGGGGTGAAATGATTAAAATAAATATTTGCATTCTTTTTTTTTTTTATAAGCGTTTCACCCCGAGCAAGGCATGTCACTGCCACTACTGTGCAGGGGGCTACGTAGAGTGGAGAAAGGCTGGTTAAATATAGGAAATAACAGAGGGTGGGTGATAGGCGGGTGAGGATCTGCCAAGTCAGTTTCAACCACGTTACAGATCCTCCTTTGTATTTTGTCAAGAAGCCCAAGGAGAGCAGCAGGGGCACCCGACCAGATATGGCAGCAATATTCAATACACGGGCGGATGGTAGATTTGTATATGTGCAGAATAGTTTCAGGTGGGAAAAATTTCCGGGCCCTGCACAGAGAGCCGACTTTCATAGCAGCAGATTTGGCAATGGATTCAATATAGTCATTCCATTTGAGGTCCGCCGAGAGTGTAAGGCCGAGGAGGCGTAGTCCGTCCAACTTTTAGGAAGCAGTTATCGATTATATAATTTTGACTGGATAATACACGAATTACTATGCTAAATACTATACGTACATTTACATGTACTTGTAATTTGATATTAGTTGTATTAAATCCAATTATAAATGATTGTATTTTTGCGCTGTTCTTAATTAAAAAAAGAATCTTGAAAGTTAAATGCCAACAATATCCACGAGGAGAAGCTGATCTTTAATAAACAAAATTTTACAAAAACCATATTGTTACCCTAACAAAGCGGCGACACATTATATCTAGAGAATGAACGATTCAGACAATGTCATTCAAGGCTTCAAAAGTCAGGAGGAGACGTTTCATCACCGTAGATCCAGCACCACCGATTAAACGCATCCAAGTAATTTCAGATAATTCAACTCTAAAAAAAAAAAAAGAATCTACTAAACACGACAGTAACTCAGCGCTGGGGTCGAATCCATAACTTCAGACCGTGGTTGGCTGTCTATAGTGTGTACATATGAGACCGTCTTTGAGACGTAGGGCCTTTGAAAATGTGGCTGCTTAGAGATTTATTCGTTTTCAGCTGTCTAGTTGGCTGACTGATGTTTACTTTCCCAATTAGAACAAATAACCATAGTGAATACTGCACACCTACAATATGGAGGTTCATTACAAGGGTGCAAAAAGGTGCAATGAAACTGAGATGCATTTTGCGAGCAATTAATTGGAGCTCATCACCCCCACCCAAAATGAAGAAGTATATAAAAGCATGTGAAAGAATTTTGTTTATTATTTTTTTCATTTTGACAACGATCTTCATCTGTACATTCCAGGGGAATTGCATACAATTTTCAATAAATTAATTTAATTAAAAATAAAGTCAAGTATTAAAAATCATCATTAATAAATTAATTGATTACAGTTTTTAAAAATTCTTTCAAAATTACCCTCAATAAATTACTGCCATTTGATTTTAAAAAGTTATGTTTTCAAAATTATCCTTAATAAATTACATTTATTCTGTTTCAAATGTTATGTTTTAAAAGTGATCTTTAATAAATTACATTTATTCGGTTTTAAAAAGTTTTGTTTTAAAAATAATCTTAAGTGAATTACTTTTGCTAAGTTTTAAAAAGTTTACTCGTAAATTTCCTAGTTTGCATGTCGTTAAGTTATCCTCACGATCTTCAAGCTGTTGTGCTGGAGTTGAATTGCCAAGGAGATGAGTTGGCCTTTGTTTAGTCGGCGACGTTGAGTGACTGTGATGAGTCGTCCTGCACCCTAGAAATTTGCTCTAATTGACATAGCTACCTCATAAAAATTAAGCATCCACTAGAGGTAATTTCTAATTAAGAATGGCAGCCCTACTGTCATGTCCGAATATATTAATCTGATACTAGACCTCAAGTACATTAATACCAGACGGAGAATGGATGGTTTTGTATTTATGGAGATCAGTAGTCCCTCCGTGATAAAATCAAAATATTTAGTAAGAAACAAGATTAGATACACAATTTCTTGATGGAGCAGGCGTATTGTGCTTGCATCTGATTATTAAGAGAAAACTAAACAAATTTTTAGGGATACTAATTCTGATGGTTCATTCCGAACGTAACCGAATATTTAAGTATGAAGGAAACGCAATTCCTAACAATTTTCAGTTAGCATCACGGCGGACCTTTAGTCTTTTTAGAGTAAACGTTTGTATCGAAGATATTCAAAAATTTTACTCTATCAGTCAGTAAAGTGCCATACATGATACACGCTTCGGGCGATCAGGTCTCGAAAGAGACATGATTGACTGGGCAGAAGATTATCCCGCAGTAGGTTGCCTTGCTTTCTGCGGTAGACTGTTTGCTAGACAAGGCTCTAGAACCAAATATGTCCTGTTAATTGACTCATATCTAGAGGGAGAAGATATGTATTATATTAATAAGCAGTAATTAGGGGGGATCAGTTTATTACTTCATAACAATAGAAAACAGATCCTCCACTTTATGCCTAGCATCGGTTCTCTGTGCAGGGCCCGGAAGTTTTTTCCGTCTAAGTCTATTCTGCACATATATAACTCTACCATCCGCCCGTGCATTGAATACTGCTGCCATATCTGGTCGGGTGCCCCTGCTATTCTCCTCGGGCTTCTCGATAAGTTACAGAGGAGGGTCTGTAATGTGATAGATACCGACTTGGCCGACCGCCTGCAGTCTCTCTCCCACAGGCGCGACGTGGCTTCCCTGTGTCTTTTCTATAAATACTTTCACGGCTTCTGCTCCGATGAACTTAGATCACTGGTGCCCCTTAGATACGAATTTGCACGAGATACTAGATTAGCAACTAGATCCCACCCTTTTACAGTGAAACCGATAAAATACAACCGCAACTTCTACTCCAACAGTTTCTTTTCTCGCACTTCCCGACTGTGGAATTTCCTACCACATGATTGCTTCCCCGACGGCTACAATCTCCAGGAGTTTAAATGTAAGGTCAACCTCTTAACACACTAACTCGCTCCCATTCTTTCAAACACTCTTCCCATCTGCCCAACCCTCATCCTCGGTATCCTTACCCATCTCTGACCTTCCTTCTGACATTTCCTATGTCTGACCACTCCTTCTCTTTACCGTCCTCTATGTAGCCCCATACGCAATAGTGGCAGTGGCATGCCTTGCCTGGGGTGAAATGATTAAATAAAACGCCTTAATCATGTTTCCAACTATTATATTCAGTCAGTCAGTTAAGTGCCATACATTATACACGCTTGGGCGATCATGTCTCGAAAGAGACATGACTGACTGGGCAGAAGATTATCTCGTAGTAGGTTCCCATTGCTTATTGTGGTAGACTGGTTGCCAACCAAGGCTATAGTACCCAATCTGTCCTATTATTTAACCCATACCTGGAAGGAAAAGACGGATTAATATTTTTCCCAAGGGTATTTTTGCATAAGTGAATGCAAGGAATCTAACGGGAATTCGAACTCGGTTCCCCGATTTGTCGTTTCCCATATCCCCTGAACCACAACGCACATCTAAAGTTAGTTTAAAAATGTATTTTCTTAGATTTTATGACAGACACTAAAAAAGAGAGTTACATAGGAAAACTTTAATTTACTAAACATAACTTTAGGCAGTTGTCAGAAAAGTTTTTAAAAGATATTTAACTTGAACAAATTTGATTATTTTTATTTGTATTTCCTCCATTTTTATTCGGCTCTTGTTTTTGTCAAGCGAAGTTTTGACAGATGTACTTACGAAAGGTTTTTTTTTTGTAATCGTTTTGTGTTCTATCAGGTTGATTTGTCTATCAATTTCGTTTCTATATTTAGGTTGGCATCAAAATGAATAACTTTGTATTTCATCACTTTAAAAGTCAGAACAGAACGTTTTCTCTGTCTTTTGCCTTTTAGGCTTGACATTTACAACCGAAAACCGAAATTGAAAATAATTTTCACTAACTCGACAACATCTGCGCTGACAGCAAACGACAGAAGACCATTACAAAACGGGTATGTTGCGATTTCAAACATAGTTTTTCTCTTTCTTTCTTTCTTTCTTTCTTTCTTTCTTTCTTTCATTTATCTATTATTTATTTATTGATTTATTTATTTACAACCATCCCTTTTCTTTCTTGACAATCACCCTTTTCATTCTCTCACTCTTTCATCTTAATAATTATCCATTTTTTTCTGTTTTCATCTTTTTTGACACTCATCCTTTTTTCTGTCATTCTTGAATTAATTTATTCTTCTTCCATTCTTTATTACTTTAAATGCATCCGTTTTCTGTTCTTCTTTCTTCCTTGAAAATTATCCCTTTTTGTCGTTCTTTCTTGCATTTATTCATTTTTTTCTTTCTTTCTTTCTTACTTGACAATCATCCTTTTTTCTTTCTTTCTTTTTCATTCGTTTTCTTTCTTTCTTTCTTTGTCATTTTTACTGAAATATGAAATTCATCACTTTTTATTTCATTCATTCTGTTTGATACTTTTTTTTCATTTTTTTACAATCATCACTTTCTTTCTTTCTTTCTTCCTTCCTTTGTGTTTTGCTTTCTTCCTTGACAATCATCCTTTTCATTCTCTCGCATTTTCTTCTTAATAATTATCCATTCCTTTCTGTTTTACTTCTTTTTGACAATCATCCTTTTTTCTACCCTTCCTTAATTCATTCATTATAATTCCTTTCTTTCTTACTTTAAACTCATCCTTGTTTTCTGTTCTTCGTTCTTCCTTGAAAATTATCCTTTTTTTGTCATTTTTTCTTTCATTCGTTCTTTTTTCTTCCTTTCTCTCTTACTTGACAATCATTCCCTTTTCTTTTTTTCATTTTATTTCTTTTTCTTTCTTTCTTTTTCTTTCTTTCATGAAATTCATCACTTTTTCTTTAATTCATTCTTTTTTATACTTTCCTTTTCTTTCTTTTTTACAATCATCCCTATCTTTCATTCATCCATTTATTCTATCTTTCTTTCTTTCTTTCTTTCTTTTTTCTTTTTAGTTATCTTTTTCTTCTTTTTTTCTTTCTAATAACATCTTTCTTTCTTTTTTTCTTTTTTTCATGCTTTCTCTTCAATGATCAATTTTTCTGATTTTCTTTCTTCTTTGAAAATCATCCCTGTTTATCTCATTTTTCATTCATAGGTTTTCTTTCTTTTTTTCTTTTATCATTCTAAACATCCCTTTTCTTTATTTCTTTTTTATTTCTCTTCAATCATCAAATGTCTGACTTTTTTCTTCTTTGCAAAACATCACTATGTCTGCCTTTTTTCCTTTCATACTTTTCCTTTCTTTCTTTCCTTCTTTCTTTCTTTCTTTCTTTCTTTAGAAGCCACATTTTGTCCTGTCATTCTGTCTTCCCTTCTTTCTTGGAGGGTCATCCCTCTTCTCTGTTTTTCTTTTTTCTTTCTTTCTTTCTTTCTTTCTTTCTTTCTTTCTTTCTTTCTTTACAATCATCTGTTTCTTTCTTTCTTTATTTTTTTCAGTTACACTTTCTTTCTTTTATCTTTTTTCTTTTTTTCTTTCTCTCTTTTTTCTTTCATTTCAGTCACCCTTTCTTTCGTTCTTTTTTCTTTTATCTTCCTTTCTTTATTCTATCTTTCTTTATTCCTTTCTTTCTTTCTTTCTTTCTTTCTTTACAATCATCTGTTTATTTCTTTGTTTCTTTCTTTTCAGTCACCCTTTCTTTCTTTCTTTCTTTCTTTCTTTTCTTTTATATTTTTTCTTTCTTTCTTTCTTTCTTTACAATCATCTCTTTATATATTTCTTTCTTTCTTTTCAGTCACTCTTTCTTTCTTTCTTTTATTTTTCTTGCTTTCTTTTTTCTTTATACGCAGCCATTTTTTCTCTCTTTCTTGTAAATCATTCCTTTGTTTTCTTTCGAACTTTTTCTTTATCGTTGACAACCTTGCCATTCTTTCTGTCATTATTCTTTTCCAATGAAAACTTCTTTCTTTCAGTGGTACTTCTTTTTTTTTTTTTAAATATCTTTCGGTATATTTTATAGCTTACATTTTCTTTTCTTTTTCTCGTTAGTGGAAATTTTTGTTGTTTTTTTAATAAAATTTTTCTTATTCTTTTTTTTTCAGCATCACATCGTACTTTCGTTTTTTTCTTATTTTTAATTCTCAGGTTTATTGCTTCTTCTTGCATTTCGTTTCTTTCTCTGTGTTTGGTTTTTCTTTTGATATTTTGTCTTGTCATGACTGTTATGATTTCTTCATTCATATTTTTCTTTCCTTTGGTTTTAATTCGTTTCCTTCCAGCGTTCATTCATTGATCCATTCATCCGTTTAATTATATTCTCGTATCATTTTATGATGAAATTTAATTAAATATTTCCCTTTTCTTTAATTCCAGATCAGTGAGTCTCATCATTCTTTTCTGTGTGGCCCATTTTTATTCTCAAAAGTCATTCCAGTGCCCACATAGGCATAAATATATATTTCTTGTAGAAGGAAATGCAATATATTTACAAAAATAACAGGAAGTAGAAAACATAAATATTGACTAATGATTACACTGCTCTGGATGTCTACATATCTGCTGGTTAATTTGGAATTTCAAGCTTTGGTTCACCTTTAGGCGTAAGTTTCTTTTTTCAGTCTGAAGCTCCGGGTCATTTTTAAAAATCTATCTCATGCCCACTAGTGTCGCTAGAGGCCTCGTTGACAATAGCTATCCTAAATTATAATTTAAATTGCTAAATTTCTATTAAATTATTTAATAAATAACGTACTTTATATCAATATAATTGATATGGACCCGGTATGGGACCATAAAATAGTAAGTCAACAAGGTGGTAGGTTCAAGAACATATATTACGTCAAGAAGAAATACAAACAAATACAAAGAGATACAAAGATACGGACCCGGTATGGGACCATAAAATAATAAGTCAACAAGGTGGTAGGTTCAAGAACATATATTACGTCAAGAAGAAATACAAACAAATACAAAGAGATATAAAGAGGAAAGTAATAATGGGTTGCGCTGAACTGAAGTCGTACTGGGAACCAGAGTCTCTCTCGCCCTTGCTCACTCCACACGAGAGTCCTCACCAGGTGGTAGGTTCAAGAACATATATTACGTCAAGAAGAAATACAAACAAATAGAAAGAGATACAAAGAGGAAAGTAATAATGGGTTGCGCTGAACTGAAGTCGTACTGGGAACCAGAGTCTCTCTCGCCCTTGCTCACTCCACACGAGAGTCCTCACCAGGTGGTAGGTTCAAGAACATATATTACGTCAAGAAGAAATACAAACAAATAGAAAGAGATACAAAGAGGAAAGTAATAATGGGTTGCGCTGAACTGAAGTCGTACTGGGAACCAGAGTCTCTCTCGCCCTTGCTCACTCCACACGAGAGTCCTCACCAGGTGGTAGGTTCAAGAACATATATTACGTCAAGAAGAAATACAAACAAATAGAAAGAGATACAAAGAGGAAAGTAATAATGGGTTGCGCTGAACTGAAGTCGTACTGGGAACCAGAGGCCCTGTTGCCCTTGCTCACTCCACACGAGAGTCCTCACCAGGTGGTAGGTTCAAGAACATATATTACGTCAAGAAGAAATACAAACAAATAGAAAGAGATACAAAGAGGAAAGTAATAATGGGTTGCGCTGAACTGAAGTCGTACTGGGAACCAGAGGCCCTGTTGCCCTTGCTCACTCCACACGAGAGTCCTCACCAGGTGGTAGGTTCAAGAACATATATTACGTCAAGAAGAAATACCAACAAATACAAAGAGATACAAAGAGATATAAAGAGGAAAGTAATAATGGGTTGCGCTGAACTGAAGTCGTACTGGGAACCAGAGTCTCTCTCGCCCTTGCTCACTCCACACGAGAGTCCTCACCAGGTGGTAGGTTCAAGAACATATATTACGTCAAGAAGAAATACAAACAAATAGAAAGAGATACAAAGAGGAAAGTAATAATGGGTTGCGCTGAACTGAAGTCGTACTGGGAACCAGAGTCTCTCTCGCCCTTGCTCACTCCACACGAGAGTCCTCACCAGGTGGTAGGTTCAAGAACATATATTACGTCAAGAAGAAATACAAACAAATAGAAAGAGATACAAAGAGGAAAGTAATAATGGGTTGCGCTGAACTGAAGTCGTACGGGGAACCAGAGTCTCTGTTGCCCTTGCTCACTCCTCACACGAGAGTTCTCACGAGAGTCTCTCTCACTCCTGCACACGTTCTTGATAGTAATTAACTCTCGGTTAATATAGGTAAAGAAGAATCAATTATTAAGTTGGTAACTCCCCAACAATAATAATGTACTTTATGATACTATTTATTGTTTAGAAAGATTCATTTTATTATTTGTATTTTTAAGAGTACAATTTATTGAGTTAAAATCATTGATTTGTATTTTTCTAATATTTTTAAGGAGAACATTTATTAAATGACTTCAATTTCAGATAATATTATCATTAAAAATAGCATTTAACATTTGTGTGTTTAGTAATGGTTTTATAGCAACGATATTTCAATGATAATGATTTGTACTAGGCAGGAAGGATTAATAATGTGTTTAATATCATATGAAATTTTCAAAGATATTCAAATTTTTATTATAGCAGAAAGGGAAGGTATAACATTAATTAAAAGAACAAAACAGGACTATAACTACGGTAGCTTAGGGTGAGGATGACGACGATCATAATAATAATAATAATAATAATAATAATAATAATAATAATAATGATTGTTGTGGGATCTCCACCTTGTACTGTTGCCATTAGAGAGAACAGTGTTTACAGTTGTAGTTGGAGGCGCGAGTAATCGTAGAGATTCCGAGAGATACCGAAGTTACCCAGAGACCAGACTAGCTCTGAGCTCCACTCAGCTAGAATAGTATACACGGATATACTATTTCCAACAACTACACTTCAAAACTCAATATTTCAGTACACGATGTTATAAAATCAGTTAAGTACCATACGTAATACACGCTCATATCTAAAAACAAACATGACTGACTGGATAGATTTTTGCGCAGTAAGTTTTCATTACCTTCTGCGGAAGACTGATTGCCAACTTTTGTGGTATTTCCCCTTTTTCTATATGATAATGGACTCGACTGAGTGTACATATATTCATGCCATAGAGAACAGAAGTATAGAGAATATTCGTAGAGATCCGTTACATTATCGAAGAGTAGTGAAACTGATACGTAAGTTGCCGAGAGATACCGAAGTTACCCAGAGATTACCTGCATCAAAAGTCAAACTAGCTCTGAGATCCACCCAGCTAGAATAATATGCACGGATATACTATTTCCAACGACTTCCTTACAAGACTTTTATATATTTATTTATTGCAAATAGTATTCCTGGATTTAATAACCTGCGTTCAAGTTTCTATACTAACTTCAATATAACCTACTTTTCTATCTCAATATCTGTTTTGTTGTTCATTACTTTTTGCTGTTCCTCATCTGGCATCCGCAACAAATTGACGACAAAGATTCGTACACAAGTCGCCACAACAATTTGGTGACGAAGACTCGAACTCACGTACACTTATGCCACACAACAAAGAACTCATACGGAACAACGTATAGTGCCACAAAGGTCGATCACAAACAATTTGGCGACACTATCACTGATAGTCTGCTGGCATTATAACTTTAGAACAAAAAGAGATAGAATGAACAAAACTTTAAAAAAGAAATTGAAAGACAATATTTTTCCCTTTCAAAAGGAAATTTCTCCTACCAATTTTTTAACAAGATTTATTGCGAGAAAACAATAGTTAAAAAGTGAAACCTCTCACGGAATCAAATCAGCAAACCAGGGATGACTTTCAAAAAGGAATACTAGAAATCATAAAAAGAAGTGAAGAAAAACAATATAAATTCGAAGAAGCACAAATTAAATTAGAAGAGAGACAAATGGAAATGCAAAAGGCAAATGAAGAAAGACAGATGTAAATCCAAAGGTTGAACGAAGAAAGACAATTACAACTACAAGAACTATTACTAAAATTAACAAGCAACACACAAGAAGAAACACGGAAAAAGAGGCGACGTTTTCGCAGGATACTGTGTTGAACGCGGTAGAAACCTTTAAATACTCGATTGATAAAGACAAAAATTTTGGAGAATATTACAGGCGATATGAAGATATTTTTAATATCGATTGTCAGAACTGGACAAAAAAGAAAAAGTTAAGGCCTTTGCTCAGATAATTAGGTACGGAGGAATACACTAAATTTGTAGATTTTATTCTGCCAAAGAAGACAAAAGACTTAACGTTCGATGAGGTGGTGACATGCCTCACTGAGCTATTTAGCCCAGAGATTTCTTTGTTTCACAAAAGTGGAAATGCCTTAATCTCGTGAAAGACAAAAACAAAGACTATTGAACACTGGCTGAGCTAACTCCAGACAACTTTAAATGCCTCATATTTGTCCAAGGATATGTCGCTGCTAAAAACAGTGAAATGTGAAAAAGAATGCTTACCAAACTCCATATCTTTTTATGATGTTAAATATATAATGTATTATTTAAAATAATTCTCGAGTACAATAATGTTTTGTTTCTTTGAATAATTTATTTTTCCAAAGTGTTTTCTAAAGTCTTTCTTTCTGAATTCCAATCGCTTTTCTGTCTCTAGGCAACACATGTATGAGAAGAAAATCTTCGAACAAAACCAGAAACTCAAGGTGTTAATAGTGCTGAAGAGTGAATGGCTGCTGCCTTTAATAGGTTGCGACCAATTTTTTACAGGCTTAGGAACTGGACAAGATTATGCGAATAATTGAACCCGTGTGTCATTTGTGAGAACAAAGTGAGATCTAAAAATCAAACAAAAATTCTAGTATGGCACTTTCAAATGAAAAGGAAGACCTTCCTGCAAGAAGGAATCTACCTGAGAGTAAAAGATCTGCTATAGAAACAAACTACAGCACAAGTAATAAATCTTCAGGTTTGTACAACCGATATAAAGCCAATGATGGTTTTGCGAAAAATCTAATTAAATATACAACCATTTATTTAAAAAAATAAAATAAAATATTTTCCTGAGGAGTACAAACTCGTTATGACTGTATTGTATGAAGCGCTGCACAAACCTCAAAAAATCATCACTAGGCAAATGCATGACATTTACCGAGAGAAGATTAGACATGCAATTATAATGTACATTGAAGAAAATAAGATAAACCAACGTAAGAAAGAACAACATGAGAATTAACCGATAGACTGATGTTGAAACAAAAAAGAATAAAAATAACTGCAACCATTTTAGGTGAATCGATTGAAGATAAAAGGAAACCGGAAATGGGTATAATGGTACTAATGGTAATGGCTATAATGTGTACTAACATTACGCAAACCACAGACCATAATGTAGAAACTTAGATGCACACAAATCACTGTAGAGATAATGCTGAAAGTTTAGTAGAGTTTTAAAGGGATTATCTTAGCCACTCACAGACCATCAGAAAAACAAAACGATTCCTAAACATATTGGACCGAATTATTTAACGAAAAACGAGAAGAGTAAATAAAAAACCAAGAAATAAATTATAAGGCATAAAAGCCAGACACAAAATATTGAAATAGAATAAAAAGAACAACTTTCAATGTGAGAACCGAAAAAAAAAAGATAAGCTCTATAAAGCAGCTCTCAAAATTATACTGGATGAAGCAGATCGACATATGTCTCAACGAAGCAATATATACATTATCAATAGAGGCAAGTAAAAAAATTGGCATCAAAGTTAAAAAAGACAATCTCACAGATATGAAGATCCACCTTGGAAAAGAAAAACAGAGAAAAAAAATGAAAAAAGTAGAAGTGAATTATCTGTACTCGATGAACTAGCTAGAGGAACAACCATAAGAATTGAAAAAGGCAGAAGAGTCAAAAGAAAATACAAAATTAGGAATGAAAATGACGTTCTATCAGATAAAGAAAAAATAAAACAGACAATACAAGCGAACGCTGTAAGAATAAGATCCCATGAAAAAAATATCCAGATTCTACAGAGAGAACAATATCTTTCAGATCGAGGTGAAGAAACTTTACAGAGAAAAAGGCAAAGCTACAGCCCAAATAATGTTATAGGTTTTACAGTTCTAGGGAAAAACATGGGCTTGCTCTAAAGAACATAACAAAGAAGTAGATTAGATTACACAGGAAGTGGGGCGGATGAAAAATAAACCATATCAATCATAGAACGAAATCATAGAAGAGGCTGTTGAATATGCACTTAAATATGCACACAAGTATAAATATCCAGAATTTGATACAATTCCTAACTGTTAATTCTATTCTCTATATACAGCATACAAAAATAGCCGAAGATATTCAAGAAATGTTCAATGATCCTACTAGAGTTAAAGCAGGGGAAATCAAAAGAATTACCTTCCTTCTAATCGAGGATGGTGACACATAATTACAGGCCAATTACATGTCTTTATATTACTTGCAACCCCTGGATATATATTCTGACAAAACAGACATATTATTTCTTAAAAAAAGGTGACATACTGGCTTTTGATGAAAAATGGTGCAAATGTGGCTATTATAGATGTAAAGGCCTATTATTAAGATGATCTTGGTAAAGTTTTGTAATACAAAAAAAATTCTCATTACTGCATAGATAGATTTAGGTATTCGATAGTGTACTCCATTTCTTAATATTAGAATTTTACAAAAATATGTACAGCATATCACTTGTTATCAATTTCACCAAAATATGTATGCCGAAATGGAAAACAGCACTTTATCTAAATCATATAAATGAAAGATTAAGTATGGTAGCATAAACATCAACAGATGACAGTGACATTTTGTATATCTGAAATAACATTAACCAGCAAAATTAACAGGACGGATTACGATATAAGATTTCAAAAATTAAAATATGCCATCTATTTTACATGGATGGAATAATGTTGTATTTTAGGAATGATAGTAAAATATTTCAGTGATGACGTTGCAATGAAATTCGATTTGGATAAATAGGTTAAAGTCACAATTTTCTAAGAATCACTGCAACAGTTTTTCTCTATTCAGTTAGACCGTGGGGTAACAATCAAAGTTTTAGAAGAAAAAGCAGCTTATAAGTATCTCAGTGTAAAAGTTGATGAAGGAATTCACCATAAAAATGAAAGAAATAAAGCGAGAAGAGTACTATAGTAAGACTAGCAGTACAGCCCGACGTTGCTCGGGTGTAATGAAAGCTTTAAAACTAATCCATGGTCCTGGACTCTTTGGAAGTTGGCAAAAGACTAAAAAGCAATAGTTGTTTCCAGTTAAAGCAAAGCCGGCGAGAAATTTTAAAAAATTATAGGCCATGACCTGACCAGAAGCCTAAAGAATATTTGTGTGAAGTTTGGTGAGAATCGGATAAAAATTGTGGATTCGTATAAAGGACATACAGACAGATAAACAGACACACACACAAACATCTTGCCTTTTATATATATATTATCGATTTTCTGCACTATTGTAAGAACTGCAACCCCGGAAATATCGTTTCTTATGTCCTTGTCTATGAGTGTATCAAATTTGATTAAAATCGGACCACTTTTTCTATAACCCGAGTTTTTGGATTATCGATTTTCGATATTTATCGGGGGTATCTCGACACAAAACCTAGCTAAGAAAACTCGCAGACGCTTATAGTACAACTGTGTAAATTGTCAAGAAAATAGGTTCAGCCGTTTCGGAGTCTATAGGTAACGGACACACACACACAGACACACACACATACAAACACACACAAAGTTCCATTTATAAATAAGTTTAGATGTTAAGAACTGAACTCTCAAGACAGAATTTGGTCCATTAATAATCTTCCATACCAGTATTTCAATTTAGTTTCAGCATCTTAAACTTGACTCTAAATAGCATCAGACGAATGAATTTTAAGACAAGAAAGCTTCATTCTAAGTTTTCCTTCCAAAAGCCTTTGTAGATCCTCTATACATACCATGTAAAGGGGGTGGAATTGGTATTACGCCGCTAGAATTGTCATACAAGGCAGAAAGTATAAACTTGCAAAAACACCCGGTAACAAGAAACTACTGAATAATACAATTAGTCAGACAACATAAAAGCATAATGAAAATTATTCAATAATAAAGGAAGGCTCTCACAAATGAGATTTACATTAAATATGAAAAAGAAATCCAAGGATAATGCTCTTGAACAGATTAATCAAGGCTGACAAGACAAACTTCTGCATATCTAATACCCGGAATGTGATGATAAAGCCGATGTTGATGTAGTGACACTCATCGCTGATTACTAACATCTGAATTAAAGGCTTAAACTGAAGACTACATTCTTGCACTTGAAATCCAAAGTCTTTTCTCTTTCAAACAAATATCATGTATAATAATGTGGATCCAAAATTACACCATCTTTAAAGACAGGAATATTGAAGCAAATAGACTCCATATAATTGTCAGTAAACGAAAAAAACTTAAATGATATCGCATGCACGCTGGACTAACATAGTAACCGAAGAATTTGAAAAACTGTCGAAGTATAAAGACCCGAAAATCTATATAAAAATGTGAAAATTGAAAAACAGTATTAGTGTCAATTATAGCAGCTGCAATTAAAATGATAAAAGGACGAACACAGCAGAAGAAATCAATAGAAACCTCAACTTAAAGCAATACTAAAAATTATCATAATAATGAGAACAAAAGCACATGTAATGTACCAAATACATAAATGACAGCAAGACAATAATCTTCAGGGTCAATATTCTTCTTCTTTTACGTGCCATGTCGTTTCAGGACGTAGGCGATTATGACTTTCCACATCTCCCTGTCCCTGGTGGCTCTTAGCACGCTTTCTCCTGTTACACCACCCATACCCCGTTCTATCATCCACTAGCTCAAGTCCATAAATCAAGACAGTAAATGTATTGGAACTAGCATGACCACAAAATGAGGGATCAGTTAACAAATTTATTATAATATAAAAATAATCCCACATTTTATACTCACATTATAATCTTTAATAAAAAGTTGGCAGATATCATCTTCTTCTATGTGCCCTGTCCTTTCAGGACGTAAGCGATCATGGTTTTCCACATCTCCCTATCCCTGGTGGCTCGTAGCACGCTTTCTAGTGTTGTAGCATCCGTCATCCACCTGATCCGCTGCTTTCCTCTGCCGTTTTTCCCCTCTATCTGGCAGGGTTAGTATCAGGTTGTCCAAGCCCTCCTTCTTCATTGCGTGTCCCAGGAACTTTAGTTGCCTGTTGCTGATGCTCAGTATTAATTTCTTTTTCGTTTCCATCCTTTCCAAACCCTCGTCATTGCTCACATGTTAGGTCCATGATATCCGCAGCACCTTCTGTTGAACGACATTTCAGTTGCTTCAAGTTTTTCCTACATATTCAAATATATTATCCAACATTTACTGCCGTGTTGAAGAACCAACATCACATAGCAATCCAGTACTCTCTTCCTTGTTTCTAGTGAAATTGTCCTGTTTCTTAATACTTTACTCAACTTCTGGAATGCTTCTTTGGCCATGCCAATTCGTCTTCAGATCGCAGTGTTGCACTTTTCGTCTTCTGTTAGAACACTTCCTAGGTATTTAAATTTTTGTACCTGCTTGATTTTAGAGTCACTCACGTGTAATTGGCATTTTGGGCTGCCCTTTTTGCTGATGACCACGCATTCGGTTTTCTTGCAGTTTATTTATAGTCCTTTCTTGTCACTCTCTTCAGCTACCTTCTGTAGGAGGTCTTGTAGTTTTCTTTTGTGTCTACTATCAGCACTGTATCATCTACGTACTTTATATTGTTTAAATTGTGGCCTCTGATGAAACATACTGGCATAACTTCTAGGGTCAATATTGTAAATTAACTAAAGAAGTTGATGGAGACAAATCCTGAACCATCAGTAGTTACGTAGTGCTTGATAAAAGCCGAGAACAAATTTTACTCTTGCTGCCCTGGACCAGTGCTTGTTAATTACATATTAACTAAACACATATAATGAAAATATGTTGACCGGAAATACAGATTCTGTAAAATATATTCAGAAACAAATGATTATCTTGTATCGGTCTGCATGTTATTAGCAATCAATGAATAAAAACACAGAGGATGACAGTGTGGCCCAATACCTGCATTGGAAAATTAGCAAAATTTACGGAAAGAAATCTGCAAGAAATGGGTAAGACTCCACCTAAACTGGTTAAAGAGATAGAACCAGTATCAAAGTTGTGGGAATTTATAATATACACAGACAGAACCATCAAATCTAATCGCCCAGACATCGTGATCAGAGACCAAAAAATAAATGAGCCTTCTTAATGACATGGTAGACCCTGCAGAAGGTAACAGATCTTTGAAATACTTTTAAAAATCTCAAAATACAAGGAACTTAAAGTGATTTTTTTTAAAAAAATGTGGCAGATGAGAACATCGAAAATTCTAGTTGAAGTTAGAGCCTCGGATTGAGTGGAAAACGTTCCAATAGTCTTACTGAAGAGATTTCTTGTTGTTTCATGCCTTAAAATATACAAGAAACTTGTAATACCACAACGATGAGTTTTATGTATGTAAATTGTGTGACATCTTTTTTGATCACCAGAAAATATCATGAAGCCATTTCTGAATTTAGATCCTTGGTTGGGACCCGGAAAGAAAATGAGTATCCAACAGAAATCAAAGGAAACAATAATAATAATAATAATAATAATAATAATAATAATAATAATAATAAAAATAATAATTAAAGAATGAGAAAACCGGTTATTGCTCCTCCTTCATCAGAAGAAGTCCATCGGGGAAATTAAATTATTTGTTCATTAAACACGAAATTTAAAAAGAGAATACAAGCGTTTCGATAATATATTGAACCAAATATATCATTATAAACAAATCACATTCACTTTTAAAGTCTTTTCATTCAGTGTACATAAGAAAGTCTGTCTTCATTTAAGAAAATTACTTGCCTATACTTTAGAGGATAGAATGTGAGCTGCGCAGAACTGCGAAGATTTTTTGGTCTCTATGAGGTGTAGCGCGATTGCAAAATCGCGTGTTAAGGCAAACGCATTCCTATTACGTACTGGACGCTGGAACATGATCAGTAATTATCCTCTCTGGTAGTTGAGTGGTTCTATGTAGACAGGTTCATATAATATGGTGGATGCAGCGCCCTTGGAATTTTTGTTTTTTAAATGTGAAAGTTTAAAGAGGCAACAAATAATCACATACCAGTTAAAAATAAAATTAGTTTTACCAGTCGTGTCTGAATATTCTTTTTTTTTGTGACAGTTGTAACGGGGAAAATGGAAATTTATTTTTTCATATTAAAAACATATTTAAAAAAAAAGAAAAATCGAGTCACATCTGGTAGCTGATTACAAAGGAGAAAGAAAGCAACGGCGGTTTTAATTCAATAACTATTACAATATTAAGATGAGCGTTGTGGCACAGTGAATATCGACTCCAAATGAGAAATTGGCAAAGCCGAGTTCGAATTCCAGCTAATTTCGCCGTATTCACCTGCGCGCAAATACTCTTCATGAAGGTATTAATCCGTGTCATTCCCCCACTTACGGGTTGAATAACAGGATAGATTAGGTTATATAATCCTAGGTGGCAAATTTCTACTGCAGAAAGTAATGGCAACCTATTACGGGAAAATCTTCTGTCCAGTCAGTTATGTCTCGGAAGAGACATAATCGCCCAAGCGTGTATCCTGTATGGCAATTAACTGACTGACTACAATATATGAAATAAATATTTCAGGCAATAACAGAAAATTAAGCGTTTTTAGGTATAAAAACTTCATCATAAATGTTCCCGATACTTAAAAAGCTGGTTCATGAAAACGAACATAACATTTTTTGTTTTCTCTAAGAAGTCTCACAAAATGAAGTTACTACTACATTTAAACCATAAAATATATATTATTTACATTGTTCGAGCCGTTCTCCTGATCTTTATTGACATGTTTACGAGGTTTTCGATTTTTTGCGCCCTGGCTTCTTTCAGTTGTTAGGAATTTTATACTGAACAAAATATACAAAATATACATCCAACTTTTCATCATTATGTTATTCAATATATAATGTTGCTATTAAGTTAAATATAAACAGAATTGCTTATACGAAATTTGTAGAATTGTGACTTTTTGTATATCAACTTTCAGCACGAGCGTCGCATCATATTCTCATTATTTGTATAGGACTGAGAGAAGACAATGAGTTTTATAGACAAATAAAATACACGTGAATGACTCTTTTTTGTTATTATTATATGACGCAGATGGAAATATAAATATCACTAAGTAGAATCTAAAATTATTTCTCAGTTTACATAAAACAGAAAATCAAAACAGACATGGTTTTAATTTATGTAGCCTTTCAGTAGGAAACATATTCCTCCAAACATTTGTTTTGTTGCGATGGAAATTTGGTTTGAAGCAGAAATGCTGCTCTTCGGATTCCTACTATACTGGCTGACAAACAACCATTGTTATGTAAAAGACATAACAAAAGTAACAATTTGACTATTTTCTTTAACAATCAGCAAGAAGAGACATTTTCTTTATAAAAATTTAAATCTTAACAATTTGGTGTAGAAAGCGGAATAAAAATGACTGATTTTTATTCAATTTCTTCCTTTTTTCCGATATTTTGAATGAAACAAAATATACCTTTAAAACATTCATTATTATACAGAGTCTCAACAATCCTATATGGATGAAAAGTAAGTTATCTGTTTAAAAACAACGAAAAAAAAATCAATAAAAACAGAAGGAAGATTTGAAAATAGGGAAAGTATTCCCACGGTACCAGACAACTTCTAATGGGAAGCAAAGGGGAAAAAGTACAGGAAAAATGTTTATGAATTAAAAACAAACTTAAATTAGATCAATGATACATTTCCCAACGGATTTTAACGAGTTTTACAAAAGAAAAAGAATTGTTCGATAATAATTCTAGCTGGGCCAACAAATACTTTCCAAAATACTAATCGTAAGCCAGTCATTTCTACGTGTATTAGCACTTAAGTGTATGAGATGAACTCGACTGGAATTCGAGCTCAACCCACCGATTTCTCCACGTGGGAGCATTTATGGCGGCGTTTTACGATAACGGTTTAGGTAAAAGTATTGTGAGCTTCTAAGAAGAGACCATGTATTCAGTCAGTTGATACACGCTTTGGGCTATCATGTCTCGAAAAACATGCGGTAGTCTGATTGCCGACCAAGTCTGCAGTAAACTAATTGCCGAACAAAGCTATAGATCCCAATCTGTCCTGCTATTTAACCCATAACTGGAGGGAAGAGACGAATTAATACCTTTCCAAAGGGTATTTGGGCGTAAGTGAATGCAACTTCGAACTCGACACCCCGATTTGTCATTCCATGTAGATATCCACTGCACAACAACGCACATCCCGCACCACAACGCACATCCCTGTCAGTCAGTTAGGTGCCATACTTGATAACCGCTTGGACGTTCATGTCTCGAAAGAGACATGACTGACTGGGCAGAAGATTATCCCGCAGTTTGTTGCCATTTCTTTCTGCGGTAGACTGTTTGCCATCCAAGGCTATAGAACCCAATCTGTTCTATTATTTAATCCATAACTGGAAGGGAGAGACGGATTAATATTTTTCGCAAAGGCATTTGTGCGTAAGTGAATGCAAGGAATTCCACTGGAATTCGAACTTGGCTCCCCAATTTCTCTTTCTGAGACGAGATCCACTGCACAGCAACGCACATCCTATCGTGTATTCAGACAGTGTTATAATCTAATGGTCTGATATTTTGTAATCGGATTATTTCAGATTGTTAGGAGTTAAAACTGGATGTTGAATTCCTGACAGGCTATTTCATAAATGACCTTCTGGTGCTAGATGTTGGTGTTACATTTGCTCCCCTGTCCGTTAGGAAAACTCATATCTATATAATGAGTATTTGCTTGCGGGTTCTGTGCCTTTCAAATTTCAGTCATGCTTCGGCTGCTGCGATGTCTGAAAAGGACAGCCTCAGGTGAGGACAAACACATTGGAATTGAGATATCTAATAATCGACCGCCGTTGGCAATAAAATATTTATTCATGTATATAACTTATTATACAGTATATCTTATTAGAGACTGACTAAGAACCTACGTTTGGTGACAATGTTATATATTTTCATCTGTATAAATATCGAGATCTGTTTGTGTGTGTGATTGAATTTACCGATAAATTAAAGTCAATAAAAACCAACTGTCAGAAGAATAATGACTATATGCATGTGCGTTTTATACACTTGATTTAGATATTTTATTATACGCACACAGTATCTAGTAGAAAGTCAATAGTTATATATACGGACGCTGGTATTGCACGCTTCCGCAATTACTCTCAGAAGTATTTGCAATAAAACAATTTATTAATGCGATAAAAGTGCCTATTACAACATTATTCAGAGCTCCTATATTCATAGACATATTTACTTCTAGTACTATTATTATTATTGTGTCATTTTTCATCATATTTCGATTTCTGCTATGGTCGCACTACCTATCAAGTCTGCGGGAAGACCTAAGGCAGATCGTGGCGTGTTGTTATGGCGCCATTTCATGTTTTTCTATCTTCCCTATCATCCCCAGCATTACATAGATAACGTTTTCCTTAGTGTGTGGGCTCTACTTAATAAGACAATTTTTGTATATCTCTTAAGCTGGGGTTTCCAGGGATTCTTTCAATGTGTTGTTTTGTTCAATTTTATATCATTCCAAGTGCACCTACTATCACTGCCACAACTCTTGTTTTCAATTTCCACATTTTTTCTATTTCAATTTCCAGGTCATTATATTTTGACAGTTTTTCAAATTCCTTATTATTATTATTATTATTATTATTATTATTATTATTATTGTTAAAAATAATAATGCAAAAGATTTGATAGAAGCCGGACTAATTCTAAAAATAACATCGATTTAAAGCACGGTTCTGTCACTGTGAAAATTGTTGCAAATCGGTGTTCGGGCAAACCATTAGTATTAAGAATATTTAAAGGCTAAACACTTTCATGGTTTCTCACTCTAAGGAAAACCTATGAGATAGACTGGAAGGTGCTAAATGGTAATTGTTTTTTCTTGATAAGAAAAAAAAGGTGGCCATTATTCAGTTACTTACCAATATTTCCTTCTTATCTTTGATACGCGATTTGATTGTACCTCTTTTTTTTTAATTTTATATATTTGTGTATGTGTGTGTTTGGGTTTTTCAGCAACAGATAAGTCGGCGTCATTTTAGCAGCAGCCTTCTACATCTCCTTCGACTTAAGTCTTCAACATACTCAAGAGAAAAGAACCTGAATACCTACAGTATAGCCAGTAATGATCTCCTCATATTTCAGGAAGCTCTAGACGTCGTAACCGCTATAACCATATCCCTGAGAACAGTAGCCGTCAAGATCTGTAAGCTAATTCGTGCCAACAAGGAAACCAGGAAGAAGGCGCCTAATGGCCTTCAAATCGGAGCTAAAATATTACCAAAAAGATCAAATGCTATGTGAGACATTATGCTGGAAATAGTCGAAGAGGTCAAACAGCGTGATGGCAACATACCTACTACCACAGACAAAATATATAATCATCAGCAAGAATAGGTTGTATCTACACGGAGTGCCCATGGGCATCAGGGGGGATCTTCTGGGGATTTCTTTTCAACTTGTCTCATAAGCAAATTGGACATTGCTAAATAAAATTTTTCTTTTTTAATTGAAAAAGACCCGACAAATCTTTCTGACTATAACCGACAAAAACTTGCCGCGGTTGGACCTTCTTCATCATAGAAGGCCGTAGTCTTCACAGTTGTGCTAGAAGGGTCACAAAGCAGTTGTCGAAGTCTTGAAGAATCCAGTTTCACAACCTCAACCAAAACCAACTACGTCCAAAGAAGCACTGATGAAGGCAGTGTCTGCCAAGAGCCTCTGTGGATGGATTGAATTCTGCAACCTATTCTCTCCCTGTCAGCACAACAACAGAATAGCAAGAACCAAAGAAGCAGAAACAGCAACAGAGTTTGCAACAAAAGCAGCCGCAAATGAATTAGCAACAAGTGTTGCAGCTGAGACAACAGCAGCAACAGGAACAATATCTTCAGTTAGAGGAGTAGTTCCTCCATCTGGACTTGCACATGGAGGTGAAGGAGATGCCTCCACCTCAGTATTCCTCGTTTTAAGTGGGAGGCAAAGTGAAGATGAAGAAGAAGATACCAAGAAGGAAACGACGTTTGGTCGAAGCAGGTCGGACTGGGCCATGGACTAAGACAAAACTCAATCCCCCTTGCTTCGTCAGCGAGTTCAGATGAAAGCATGACCTATGTAGTTCACTTCAGATACCTCATTTCTTCACCCTCTAGAGCAATGGCATTGCACTCCCCCTCTCCTTCCCACAAAGAAGATATTTACTAAAAAGGAATCCATATTTAAGCTAGAAAAACAAACTTTCGAGAGGGTTTTTTTTTGCAAAGAGTAATATTATCTAGCGGACTTTATTCAAGATTACGGTCTTCTACGTGAAGTCGACGTATACTCCAGAAACTTTGCCAAATCTCTCGAAGATATTACTTTCATGATGAACCCTTTCGGCAGTTAAAACATGAGACTTCATCTATGCCATCACGACTATTCTCTTGAAATCATAATGGCTAAAGTAAAATCTGAGTTAGCAAATTGTTCCGAGTAAGCCTCGGTGTCTCTCTACACCATTTTATGTATGGAAATTTAGATACCATTTTTCAGACTTCTGCTGGAATATTACGGACAGGTGGATTATGTTCAATTTGGGCAGTCCATTATGGTCTTGACCTTCGCAGATTTTTGACCTGTCTGGCGCTAGTACGTAGAAACTGGCGGTCAAGTTCTTGTGTCAAAATCTAAGGAGTATCATAGATTGGAGCAAAACTGCTCACTTGCTTTTGTGTACGTTTGTTCTTTCGGTAGGGATGTGGCTGCGATCCAGAAGATTGAAATTGTTCATGATGTTAGTGCACGCTTGTCTCAAGTGACATAGTTATCTATTCAGCATACGAGGTGAGTCCTATTTGGTAAAACTGAAAGCAAGGGAAATCCTTTGACATCTCTGTGAGGCGGGTGTATTCGTTCAGATCGTTGAGGTTTATACATCCATCTCCCAAAAGAATCCAGCGTTCCTAATCTTAATGGGATTCAAACATGCCATGGCTGTGTAGCTAGAGAGTGGTTCCGTGATCGTAACCTAGCCGATAGCATCAAAGCGTTTCATTTCGTCTATATATACTTATTCGACGCTCCGGGAGTGGCCAGATATTGACGTTGGTTCTTAATTTAGTCGTCTATCCAAATGATCATCTATCTGGATAAAATGTTAGCGTGAAGTGTAATTCTAAAGCAACTGGATGACCCAAAGTTCTCCTGGTTAGCCTATTCGGACCACAAACCCGTTTGTTACAGAATGACGTTGGAATACATAGAATATCTGGACACTGGACGTAATCTCTTAGGCTTCATCGTACTGATGACAGAGGTATGGATAATTATCTACCTACAGACATACCCCATTAACTGATATCGTGACAAGATTGTTGATACGAAATTTGGTTAAAAGGTTTTGTACTAGCAAGTGTTTCACCAAATGGTTATTCAGTAAGTTGTTTCATTGTTACAATCGTATCCTAATTGGCAGGAAGAAAAAAATACTTAAAAGACGAAACTGTTAGAAATGCTTTTAGGTGACACTTATTTACGAATGAAATGTTTGGATTAATGTCTACGAGTTCTTTTTAATTGGAGTATATGCTACCTTAAATGAAGTATTTAGAAACAATCGATATCTGGTGAACAACGACCAAACATTCAAAAGAGAAATAAAAATTGCATTTGTGATATTTAAACTTCTTAGGTGATAATTTCATTAAAAGAATTCAGCCTCAAATTTCATGAACAATCAGATGCTAGAATAATTTGATTAAATTGTTTCGCTTTTTTCTTGAAAGAAGACTTCACCATGTATAACATTTGTTTTGATTCATTGTTTTGATTTCTGAAGTATCATTTAATCATTTAATTCAGTTATATTTTACTGCGTCTCTTTATCTTCCCAGTAAAGTCTAAATAGGTAGGTATAAATAAAGCATGCCTCTGTCTTCTCCTTTAAGGAAAGACACCTTCTCAGCCAGAGATTAACCACGTCAACGAACTTCGTTAGAACTTTTGACCAATTTTATCCATCTCGAGGTGGGAATGAACTGAACACCGAATATCATGGACAGTACATCTATTTCTTCTTCATGTCAATATTTCATACGTTCGGGTTTCTCTTCTGACTACACTAATGTCGGCTCGCTGCTCGTTACAAGTGTGAAAAATTGTCGACGTAGGGGACGAACTTGACCGAACTTGTGTCACCATGTAACATGATTTCACCAAGTACCGAGTTTACTCTCAGACTGTCAAGGAAAACACATAGAGAAAGTTAAAATGTGAGAATCCCTGACAAATGGATATGTACAAAATGATGGGGTTTTATCATATCTCGTTCACATCTACCATAGCTCCAAGGTTCACCTACAAAAATCGAATCCAAGGGGAAAAATAAGGCTCGAATCCGGCTGCGAACAAGACATACTCCAAGAAATGATAGTCTACTCTTTCAAAGTATTTGTACCAAATTGATCAGCAAATATTCTTCAACTCTCTAAATAACAGTGTGAATCAAATAAAGGTTATGTTAGATTGTCAAACCGTCATAGCACAAATCTCTTCAGGAGTCGAGAGACGATCTGGCACAATTTGGAAAGCATCGTTTAGAATAAAAAATTACTTATCCCATCTCTCCATGTTTTCTGTTGGAAGAAGCTTTCCTATACTCATATTCCAACAAGTTGTTGAAGAAAATTCTCAGCAGTAGGACAAACATGAAAACCTCAAATAAATTTCGTACGTCGAACCATCAATGTCCGGAGTCTTCTCCTTTGGAGCCTTCTGCAACTTTTATCACATTTTCTGCTCTGTTAAGCGACCCTCGCAACTATCCACTTCACTAGCCTTCAGGCGAAAAAAAATCAGCTAAATATGTGTAAAATTGAGACGTGCGCAGACCGGGATCACTGGTAAAAAGCCTCTGAATATAATCTCAAAACTCTTTCGATAGTCCCTCTTACTTATACGGGATTATCTCCATCTGGTAATGAGACATATGTATTTTATTGAATAGTAGAAATGCGAAGTTCTTTAGCACGCAATTCTGAGCCCATATTCGTAGTCCCGGTAGGCATTGTTTTTACCCTAACACTAACTATACGAACTTGGTTTCTTTATGTTATGCAAGGAGGCTCACTCTGTCAACTCGGCCTTAGCTATGGCTACATTAACTCTCGATTTTACTCTCGATTCTAGATCCTAGTGCATTTCTCACTTCAAAAGATCTAGTAGTATATTTAAGGTGTCCCAACCACATATTCCCAAATACAGAACCTGTCAGTTCTTGCAGCTGATCACGGAAATCCATCATTTGACTAAAGAGGTTATGAATTTCCATTAGCTATCTGAGTTTTTGAGGACCTGAATGATACTATGGTCATAATAAAAGTAAGGTATGGAAACTTGAACAGCCTAGGAGATCGGACTTGACCTTCCTAACTATAACCTGGTCTATATAGCTAGAACACTGCACCGTGCCCAAAACGCCACTATCTGTCACTATCAACTTAACTCTACCTACATCGAATGTTCATTTTGATTGTATCATCATTTTTACTATGCTATCCGGGCTAGTTAGCATTTCAGCTAGCACACCCCCCAATGTAGTCATTTACCTATGACCAAAATGGAAAAATAAGTTTATTTTTCCAAATGGCATCAAAACGTATGTGGGGTGAGCTCGGTTGGAAATATTTATTTTTTTATTTTTTGAAACTCACTAAAGAAAGTTATTATGTATTTATTTTGTATTATTTTTTGCTTAATTTGAACGAATGTTTTTGTAATTTTTTTCAAATAAATTTTTTTGGACTTTAACTAAGTTAAAACTTAGTTAACTCACCACCTTTTTTTTCAAATTGGAGTAGATAGTACCTAATATCGCCCTGTTTCACACTCCACCCTCTTCTGTTGAACAGGAGTAGAGGGGTTCCCGGTTCTTCTCCCTCCTCCTTCGCTCTTAGTGTTAGTTCAGTTGGAAGCTCTTTGCTGTTAGTGAGTGTGGTGGCAATGTCTCTCCATTCTGAGGGTACCATGTTGGCAGTTTCCTGGTTTCTGCTTCCGACTGGTAGTTAGGAGCCCGAACTCTTGCGTATTGTCTTGAGAGGCTGCTCTGATCAACAGTTGAATAATATCGGGGTTCCTGTAGTGCCATACTTGATTTTCATAGTGATACTTGATTTTCATCAAAGTCAGTGGAGTTGATTCTGTGATTGAACTGGGATCCTTCAGTATTGAGAAAAAAATTTCCGTTTGCCTAGACCTACTTGAACAAACGTTAATAGCCTCTGAATGAGCTGAAAATTTTCGGGGTACTCCACACTTTTCTCTTTCGTCTTTCTAAATTTAAGGAGGTCCCTAAAATCTTTCAGACGCTGCTTCTGTATTTATTGTCTTTTCGAGTATGATCTGTGGCCACACGAAATACGTCTTACCCGGTGAAATTATTTTATTGTAGTCTGTTGTTTTTGTATGTGTGTGTGTAGGAGCTCCTTGACCGAACTTACCAAATAGGAGATTCGTGGTTTTTTGATTGCTCCTGCTGGTGGTTGGCAGATGATGTTGCTGGTGTCGAGGTGAGTGAAGATAAATGCCGTGGACTGGATGACGAGGGTGATGCAGTTTCTCTTGAGGGTTAGGACATTAACGAGGGAGATGAATGTTGGTATGGAGATACTGATTTTATTTTACAATTTTCTGTAAATATTTTAATATACGTTGCTGAGTTAGCGCACGAAAACAAAAACATAAATAATCTTCAAACAAGGCTCTACAAATTTTAAATATATTTTCTTACTGAGTATTTTTCTTGCCATTTGAAAGAAACGGATTAAAAAGATCCTTGCAAAACGATTTCTCACAATTTTGTTTTTTGTTATTTATCAAAACAGAAAATAATTTGCGTTAGTACGTTAGAAGAAACAGCATGTGTTTGCATAAGGAGACTGTCATGTATTTACACTGTTTTATGAATGCGTGTAACTTTCTAGTATTCAGTGTATAAGCTGGCGAATCTGCGTTACAACTACTACTAATATACTGTTCATATAACTCTGTTCGCATGTTTTTGCATGTTGTTTAATTTAACATAATTTCTAGGCTTTTGTAATGACTTACTTTAAAAATATGTGGAAGATGATTAATTATACGAAATAAGTAAACAGCTTTGTATAACCTTTTGCAAGGTTTTGCCGTAAATACTGAAAACTGATTACTAATATTGCGAATTCACATGTTCATATCTATAATATACAAATACCATCGAGGTATTCACAAATTAGATCTAAATAAAACTCAAATGGCTTATTGGTTATCATATATTTTCTAAATTTTTAAATATTCTCTTTTAGGATGGAAACAACTGTTGGACATTTTCTTGGTGGAGCTTTCACATTTTGTTGAATATTTCACATTTCACATTTGGTTCACATTTCACATTTCACATTTGGTTGAATACGACAGAGAAAAGAAATTTTGCTATGTATTTATTTTATTATTTATTTTATTTTTATTTTTTAATTTTTCTAATGTTTCTGAATTTTTTCGTTTGGTAAGAGTAAGGAAGTGTAAAAATTGTAAGTAGTTTTTATTGTCCAAAGCGAACGAGAAGATATCCTTATATATTTACAAGGAGATCTTTTTTAAGTATGATTAATGTCTTCTCGTGTTTGTCTGTTTGTGATGTAGTTTTGCGATGCCTAAATAGTAGTAGCGTTTATTGCAAGACCCACGAAAAGAACGTGGTTGAAATTCCAGTTGTTGCCTTTTATTTAAAAAAAAAACAAAAAAAACTTGAATATTTATTATAAATTATATTTTAGAACAATATCCACTAAAAATTTTACATTTGCTTCGACATTGAAACTACAATGTCTCATCAGGCGGTGTGGACAGGAATGGAAAGCCTCTTTTCTTATATTTGGTCAGTCGTGTGTGGGATGTTGGTGAGGCTTAGTGATAAGGGAATAAGTCTTGTAGATTGACCGTTAGAATTTTGAAGAAAGTGGTGTGGGTAGTGAATATGGTTGATTAATGAGAGTTACCTACTAACTTAAATACAAATACACCTATTACCTATTTACCTATTACATTAAATACAAACATTCAATCTGTTCTACATAAAATTCTACTTATTACACACCTATTACCTACTTACTTATTACCTTAAATATTAACATTAAATTTTACCCCTTACATTAAGTTTTACCGCAAACCGTGATCTAATTAAAATTTTAAATTTAATAGAAAAAATCGATTTCCTAAATCCAAAATTAAGATTAAATTTACAAAATTAGATTAATTATAAAAACTTAAATACCAAAATATTCTGTACAAAATAAGCGTCCCACACCTTACCTGCTTCTCTAAGAAATCCAAAGGATATAGTCTAGTCGCAAGATAATAAAAACTTACATTCTAGCTTCTAATGTTAAATCTGCCTACAAAACTAAGAGACTCTCATTAATCAACCATATTCACTACCCACATTACTTTCTTCGAAATTCTAACGGTCAATCCACAAGACTTATTCTCATATCACTAACCCCCACAAACATCCCACACACAACTGACCAAGTATAACAAAAGAGGCTTTCCATTCCTGTCCACACCGCCTGATGAGACATTGTAGTTTCAAAGTCGAAACAAACGTACTATTTGTAGTGGATATATAAAAAACTCTGTACATGTTCTAAAATATAATTTATAATAAATATTCACAGCTCCATATATTATATATCGAGCACTGGTTTAAATAAATGTTTTGGTCGTTGTAAAAAAAATTCTTTTTCGTTCTGTATTCATTCGGATATATATATATATATTGAGATTATGGTTAGGTTTTGAAGGCTGTCACAATGCGTTTAGTAAAATAACGGAAGGTAAAGAAGTTGTTGGGTATTACATATTTATTATACATTAACATTTCGAGATTAAAATCTCATCTTCAGAATGCTAGAAGAGCTTGGGTAACATTCCGAAGACAAAATGTTAATCTCGAAATGTTAATATATAATAAATAGTTTATACCCATCAACTATTTTACCTTCCTTTATTTTACTGTACGCACCGGGACAGCCTTCAAAACCTAACCATAATCCTAATATACACAATGCGTCAAGCAAATTACGTTAACTTTCTCATATATATAAATATATATATATGTAACATATGATTTAACTAATATTCATAATTGTCAAATCCCCCAATCGTAAATTTATTTGAGATGGAGTTGTAATTACATTATGATGTTTTCATATATATATATATATATATATATATATATATATATATATATATATATATATATGTGTGTGTGTGTATCTGTGTGTGCATGTGTGTATGTATTTGTATATGTGCATGTATATATATATATATAAGCTTTTATTGTAGTCAGATTAAAATTATGATGTTTACACACACACATATGTGCGTGTATCTAGTGTTGATAAATAGATATGGTTAAATTAAAATGAATGTGTGTAAGTGTATTTATATTTTTTGTAACGTATATATGAATATATACGTGTGTCTATATATATATATATATATATAAGTGCGTGTGTTTGTGTACATATATGAATATATGTATATATATATGAATGTGTGTTTATATATATGTGTATATATGTGTTTGGGGGTGCATATATATATATGCATACACATATATAAATATATATATATATGTTTTGTATATATATATATATATATATATATATATGTATATACATACAGAGAGAGAGAGGGAGAGAGAGATATGCATGCAAAAATTCATATGCAGTTTATAATATAATTTATGTCTCCAAATACGGATACTGTTAAAGACTTTATAGCAATATAAATTTTTTTTATTATATAATCACTGTTTATTATTTTGAGTTTTAATAATTGATAATAAGTATTTTATTTTTTAATATTAGAGGGATTATTATTATTGTTATTATTTTTATTGTTGTTTTTATTCATTTTCATCATAATTCGATTTCTGCTATGTTTGCACTACCTACCAATTCTGCAGGAAGATCTAAGGCATGTCGTTGTGTGTTGTTATAGTTCCATTTCATATTTTTTCTATCTCCCCTAACATTTCTAGCGTTACATAGACAAAGTTCTCCTTAGTGTGTGGACTGTACTTACAAGACAATTTTTTGTATATCTCTTAAGCTGGGGTTTTCGGGGATTATTTCAATGTGTTTTTTTGTTCCATTTTTTTATCATTCCAAGTGCAGCTACTCTCACTGGCACGATTCTTGTTTTCATTTTCTACATTTTTTTCTCTTTCAATTTCCAGGTTTTTATATTTTGACATTTTTTCGAATTCCTTGGTTGCTATGTTACAATCCGCTGGACAAGCCATGTCAATTAATAGGCAAGTGTTTACCAAACACTATCTGAAAAAGGATTGATAAAAGCTTTAAATTTCGTTAAACGGTTCAGAGACACATTAACCGAACATATAAATACAATACTACCTTACTGAAAATCTATAATATTCCACAATGGATAAGCATGAATTAAAAATAAAAAAAATGTACATTTGATATTCTAAAAAGCTCGTTTAAAGGAGACAAAATTTCAGAATTATTAAACCTATACATTCTAAATAAAATTAATGAGATAATCCACATAGTCAATCAAGGATTATAGAGAGGCGCTGGATTAACGATAACGCCTGGCAGCAAAAGAAAAAATGGCAAACTAAAAAAAATACTTTTCATCCTCTTCAACGCCTTTGAAATAGAATTTGAAATAAATAAAACATTTGTGGTGGCTGGAAACTTTTTGTAGCAGTGGAGGGGCGAAAGCCGAATTGTTGGCTGTGCGGGATGGCAGGCCATGTGGCCAAAATGTGCCCCTCAAAAAAACAAGATACCGAAAGGCAAATACCAGCAACACCGGTGACACCGGCAACACCGCCAGTGTAAAAAACACAAGTTCCTGATGGAAAAAAGGCCGGAACTACTGACTGGACGGAAGTGGTGAGGAAAGGAAAAAAGGCTTCTTCCCCTCCTCCACAAACTGAGAAGCCTACGTCGCCAGTCAAAGAAAAGACTAACAAACAACAGAAGCAGCAACAACCAAAGCAACAAAAGCAGCAACAAGAAATACAGCAGCAACATGAACAACAAGAACAACAACAAGATGAAACCAAGATGGAGTGTGGAGAAATGCTTCCGCCTCGTTCATCATCTTTGAGGAGAGCCAGAGAAGAGGAGGAGGTGTGTGTCCCTAAAAGGGTAAAAAAGAAGAACGTGGCAGGGCAGAACGGGTCATGGTTGCCGCCAAGGCCCAATCCGCCCCTTCATCACCAACTAAAAAGACTCCCCTAAAAGGGAGGTGTCATTCTACCTCCCCAGTAAGGTGTAAATCGTTGCCTTCTCCCACACCATCTTCCCAACTAGTAACTCCTTCCCCACAAACATCTTCCCTATCTAAAACGCCCCCTGACCCATCTGAATATCCCTCCACCCCATTGGAAACATCCTCCCAACACTCCCCTAGCAATAGCCAATCCACCCCCAATGAGAAGAAAAAGAAAAGGACAAATCCTTTTAAAAGAGAAGACATTTGTCAAATTGACAGGTCGGCATTAGAGAGGGACCTTTCTATCCAGAAGAATGTCCTCCTAAGGCCACTGTTTAAATTACTGTCAATCGACGGAAAGTCGGTTGAGGACCCAAAAAATTTCCCCAATGACCCCCGGGGTAATCACCCTGATTCGTAATAACGGGGGAAACCTTAAAGTGTGAGACTTCCTACAGGGGGCCGTGGAAGCCTTTTTTAATATAAAAATGGCCCAGATAGGGTCCAAATATTTACAAAAACTTTCTAATTTTTGTGCGGGGAGGGTCCCGGTTATCCTCCATCCTTCTTTATATAGGGCAATAAAACTAACGTTCCCTACGGACGTCGGCGGCATTGTCCTGGACGGACGAATTACGTCCGATATTGGCACTGGATCTCTGGGACAATCCGTCGGGGTCCCTGTTGCCACAGATTTTCGCCCTGTATGTGACCAGAAGTAATTTTTCTGCTTTCTCTTTACAGGTCGAAACGATGTCAATTAAGTTAGCCAGTTTGAATGCGAAGGCCTTAGGGATCGGAGTAAGGCTTCCCGCCTGCTTCGGGACCTCTTGTCATTCGGCGTGGATGTCGCCGCGATCCAAGAGACTCACTTTGTTTGCAAGGTCGATGCCTGTGTGCTGTCTAACGACTTTGTCGTCTATTCAGCATATGGGAACCGGCTGTCCAGAGGAGTTTCTTTGCTGGTCAAGCGTACCCTGGACGGGAAGGTGGATCTTGTCCATGTCGGTGCCGAGGGCCGGCTGATCGTGGCCGATATTGCAGTGAAAAGCAATGCGTTTCGACTGGTTGCGGTTTATACGCCCAACGACCAGGAGGAGCGCGTCTCGTTTTTTCGGCGGTTGGAGCCCTTCCTTGTGGATTCAATGCGACTCGTCTTAGTGGGGGACTGGAATGCCATCCTGGACCCCAAGCTGGATAGAGGGTAGGGAGCTAGAGGGAAGGCACGTGATCGTAGCTAGGTCGATCTGATCGAGGACTTCGGTCTAGTCGATAGATACCGGGTCGATCACAAGGGTGGGATAATGTGGACGTGGGCTAATAGTTGGCCTTCTACCAAGGTGGCTAGCTACCTTGATAGAATGTTAGTTCGCGAAGCCTAGCTAGATTTTTTAGATTGTCCCAAGTTCCACTGGCTAGGTTACTCGGACCACAAACTCGTTTGTGCCCGAGTAAATTTAGAAAATAGGGTTAGAATGGCTGTTTACTGGAAGTTCAACGTGTCCTTACTGGACAGGCGGGACTTCCGGCGACAGCTAATTAACTTAGTGCAGCGGGCGTTAACTGGGGGAGTCATCGGGAATAAGTAGTGGGAGAACCTTAAGAATAGTATTAGGTCTTTCACCACCCAGTTCATCAAACGGCTCAAACTAGATAAGGCTGACAGGGTGAAGACACTTAGAGCTAATTACTCCCGGGCGGTGGCTGGTGGGGATCCCCTAGAGATAACCATAGCTAAGGAGGCCGTGGAACGGTCGAATAGCGATCGTTAAATGGGCCAGGTAGTTAGACATAAGTTAAGAAAGGTGTCTACGACATGTGCGAGGCGTTCGACGGCATTACGAGATCCTGTTTACCAAGGAGCCTGGTCTCCGTGATGAGGAGTTTCGTAGCTATTTGGCTGACTTCCCCCGGCTCTTGCCGACTGATGGAGCTAGCTGCGAGGGAGAGATTACGGAGGGCGAAGTCTACGCGGCTTTGAAGAAGGTCGGCAGAGGCAAATCGCTGGGTCTCGATGGTTTGCCCTATGAATTGTATTGAGGCTGTCGCACATCTTTGTCCCGATTTTGACTGTCGTGTTCAACAACTGGTTCCGGCAGGGGTCCATCCCCAACCGGTTCACCAGGGTTGTGATCGCGCTGTTGAGAAAAGGCAAGGATGTGGGGAGGGAGCTAGAGGGTTACCGGTCCATAACTCTGCTAAATACAGAGTTAAAGATTTTGGCCAAGATCTTGCAAAATCGTTTGCAATTAGTTGCTGAGTCTCTGTTGGGACCTGAGCAGACTTGTGCTGTGAAGGGCCGAACAATTCAGAGCAATCTGCATCTTATACGCACGATCATAGAGGGGATAAAAGACGACGAAGAAGCCGCGCTGATCCAAGGCATTTGATAGGGTTGACCATCGTTACCTGGCGGCTGTCCTGCAGGCAGCTGGATTCGAAACCAACTTCCGCCGCTGGATTAGCCTCCTGTATCAATCCCCGACGGCTGTGGTACAGGTGAACAGAAAGTTGTCGGGCGTTCTGGCGCTGTCTAGGTCGGTCCGACAGGGATGTCCACTGTCGCCCCTACTTTATGCTTTGGCGTTGGAGCCCCTCCTTCGCTGGCTAAGGCACAGGGCTTACAGTCCGGCCCTACGTGGAATCGCTGTCCCTGGTGGTGCTCGAGTCAGGGTTTCCGCGTACGCCGATGACGTCACTACTTTCGTGTCCTCCCGGAGTGACATCGAGGTGGTACAGAAGGCGCTTGAACGATACGAACAGGTGACAGGGGCCAAGATTAACCGCAACAAGTCGTCCGGCTTGCGGTTAGGCGCCTGGAAGAGTGTTACCCTCCCGGGGCCCTTCGACTGGACGGACGGCCCGGTCTGCATTCTTGGAGTGTGGTTCGGGCCCGACCTCCAGTTGGAGAAAAATTGCTCTGAAGTACTGGCAAAGGTAGGCGCGTCGGCCAAGACTTGGCGTCGAAGGAATTTGTCCTTAAAGGGTATGGCTGAGGCGTGTGCTACATACGTAAACGGCATAGGAAGGCGATCGAGCCTTTGCTATTCTCCATTCTGTGGAGAGGACGCAAACGTGTCTGTTACCAACGTCCGTGCCATGGGGGTCTGGGAATGCCATACCTGATGGGCCATAAGGTTGCGTCAAGGTTGGTTTTTCTCAGGCGGGTGATTTCCGAAGACTCATTGCTTAGGGGGATAGTGAGGGACATGTTCCCTAGCCTTACTATCACTCCCCCATCTCGAGGCGGTGCCGTAAGCCTCGAGGGCGATCGAGTTTTCTCCTCGAATGTCTGGCGGCCCTGCGGGCCATTCCATGGTCCAGTGACCTTTCACGGCCTAGGAGAGTCTTCTATCGTGGGTTAGTGGAGGGCTCGAATGGTGATTTGGACGACGCGAACGGAGGAAGTCTTGCGAGGTCAACGTCTTTCACATCAGGATCTGATCTGCTATTTTGAGCATCAGCTCAAAATAAAGATTAGAACTGATTGGAAACGTTTGACTTCGACAGATTTCAGCAAAAGGTGGGTATATGTAGCAAGTCTGGTTCGCTTGAACGGGGCTTGTCTTGATTTTCTCTTTTAGATCTGCTGGTTGCATCGAGGTGGATTCCTCTGGAACCCTCCCCTGGTTAAGGTAGCTCTCTTTTTGTGTACCTAGTTAAAGTGAATGGATGTGTTCCTAGCCTGTACCCGGCTTTCTCTTTCGTTATGATCCAATTCGAGATTCCCAACCTCCCCAGTTTGTTTTGGCCTCCTTTTATCTCGTCTGGGTCAGCCTTTTATTGTCCCATTCCACTAATTTTTTACCCTCCTCCCCACTCCCTTAGCGAGTGCGCTTCTTGATTTCGCCGTTTGGCGGAATACAGCGGCCACTCTGTTTTTTTCTGGGATGGACGGTTCTTACTAACATTAATTATTATTTTAGTTAAAAATTTGTTGTATTTTCAGTTGATTTTTGGGTTCATTCCCCTCCCATCATTTCATTTTTTCATTAAATATTTTATATTATATTGTACATATTATTGTATATATTATATTTTTATTGTCATGGGTTAATTTCTCCCACATTTTCGGTGTCCCTTGTAAGTTTCTGGTCTTGTGGTGTACGAATGATTTGGAGTAGATGGATGGGTTCATTTGGTGACTGTGCAAATTGTAACGAGTGAATGGGTTGTGATAATGTTTAGCTAGGTATAGGATAGGTAAGCGAGTACCAACCTCTCCCACTTCCATCTTTGGCTTTGTGCCACAATTTTTTGTATTTTATACAAGGAATAAATAGTGTGCTGAGCAGCCGATCGACAAGTCAGTCGTAGATTTCCGGTGACGACCCGGAAGTACCCATTGCTCATACTACGTCTTACGACGGTTGAGACGATTAACCCTAATTCTTGTATTGGATACTAATAACCTTTGTAAATACTATTTTCACGGAATACAACAATTAACCTATTCCTGTTGTTGAGTTATTTATTCTTACTCACGACATAACAGAAACATATTTGGGATTTAGAAAAGTTATTTTTAAAAACAGATGGAATAATCAGAAATCTACATTCAAGATGGAAATCCTTAAAAATTATACCAAACCAACTGAGAACGTGTAGAAATTAAAACACAAATAGAAAAGAACCAGGTATAACATGGAATATAATAAAAAAAATGGTCAAATCTTACAACGGTGGCGATGCCAGCAGATTGTGCCAAAAAGTAAAGTTAGCAATAATATTTTTTCTGAAACAAAACAAAAGTACTAAATAGAAGACCAGAAATAATCTCCAGACGTAATCAAACCAAAAATACATATTAGGATTGTAAAAACACGGAGAAAAGTGTTTAAGATCCTTCAGTAACTTCTCCTTATTTTTAAATCTCGGTTATTTAAAATTTCTAGACTTGTGTTGGTAAGAATCCATGTTGTATGTCTGAAAACTTTAGAAAATCTGTTATAACTCGCATGAAGATACGACAAGGTTAAAAGCAAAGTTGCGTAAATCATTGTTTTCCAAATTAAAAGTATTCAAAAACTCTACAATATATATTTACTGAGCACTTTTAATATCAATGTACTTGTCTAATTTAATTATGACCAGTAACTGATTAAAAATAATTATATATATATATATAATAAAATAAATTCCGATGTTCAAATCAGTTGTATGGCCAATTCTACGAGAAATTCCAAAAAGAAATCTCACGTATCATCAGCAAATCTTTATTGCAAAAGCCAATTACAAAATAAACCGAGATATTTTGCCGGCGGAATTTCCAAAAGAAATATTCATCACGAAAAAATAAAAGGGGTAGAATTAATAAGAAAACAGACAGAAATCTATATGTATATATGTATATAGATTTATATGTATATGTGTATGTGTAAGCTTCCCAACTTAATCAGTTTTAGTATTAATGTAATTAATATTAATTAGGATCGGGTCTTTGGAATGTACCGACCTGCTTTTCCTTTTGGATTAAAGTTTTATATATATACACACCCTCATTGATCACTCTGGAAGAAGGGTATACTTTCATCAAGGCTTCGTTCATTCAGGAATGAATTAGAAAACTCTCACTACTGGCGTATGAATACATGAATACGCTAAACGTCTGCCTCCTTCGACCGAACGCCCATCGCTCAGAGGTAGAATCGCCGACTGACGCCAATTCGGTCGGTGTTGAAACTTGGATAAAAAGCAATCGGATGTCTATCCGTATTGATGAGCTGTGATGCATCGAAACAGATCTGTCTGAGGATGACTATGCATATATATATATATATATGTATATATATATTCAGTGTATCGAGGCAGCAGATATTCTTTTAACAAACATTGTTAAATATAAAAGACATTAAATGTCTATCATGTTTAAACATGAGCCATTCTAAACATCGTGTTTTGGCTTTAAATTCAGATGAAAATAATATTTTGAATAATTTTTCATTATACTATTTCTAAGCTTTCGGATTACATAAACCATCTTCAGTGAGGGTTCAGGGACGTTAACATAAAGACAACCACCATCAAAGATGATTATTATTTTGTGTTGACATAAACGATTGCTATGTGACGATAACAGTTATCAAATAGCAGACGCAGGTCCAAAATTTGTAATAACGTTAACCGAACGCTTAGAACCATCATAATAAAAAATATCCAAATATTGGACAATTTTTGGGTTTATTTTTACTTGAAATTAAAGAACAGCCCCTGAATAAACATAAATAACATTCATTGTCTGGTATATTTAACAATATATATATATATATATATATATCTTTTATAGTAGATGATCATTTTACATGTTCTAAACTATAATCTATAATATATATATATATATATATATATATATATATATATATATATATCTTGTATTTCTTTTTACCTTTCGTTTTTTTCTTTTTATGTATCTACTATGCAAAAGTATATATATTCTTCTTCCTTTATTACTATGTATCTATCTCTATAAGATTTTTTCATATTTCTATCTCATTTTTCTTTCTACATATCGATGTACACTACCGGCCATAATTATTAGGAAACCCCAATCTTTTAAAAATATTATGTATTTCATAGTATTTTTAGTATTTATTGTCAAGTGCATAATTGTAAACGAAAATAGAATGATATTATTGTTAATAATGCACAATATCAAGTGCATCAAATAAATTTATAAATATTTAATAATTAGCTATATTGCAGTTTCATCAATGACTGAATGAAGAAAATTTAGTGTGATTCGGACGAGTTCATCTTTGTTTCCTTGCCTTGTAAAATTTTGCAAAGTAATACTGACAAAAGAACCATTTTATTTTCATTTACTTAAAAGTAGAATGAAATACATTATTTCTTTTGAAAAACTGGAGTGGCCTAATAATTATGGCCGGTAGGGTATCTCTGCTTTTCTATCTTTTTGCTATCTATATATCAATCTGGGATGTACGTTGTTGTGTAGCGGATATCGGCTCAGAACGAGAAATCGGGGAGCCGAGTTCGAATTCCAGTTTAATTCCTCGTATTTACTTACAAGCAATTACCTTTCGGGAAAGGTATTAATCTCTCTCTTCCTTCCAATTATGGGCTAAATAACAGGATGAATTGGATTCTGTAGCCTTGGTTGGCGACCAGTCTACCACAGAAAGTAATGGCAACCTACTGCGGAATAATCTTCTGCCCACTTAGTCATGTCTCGGAAGAAAAATAATCGTCCGAGCGTGTATGACACTTAACTGACTGACTGAACATAATAGTTGGAAACATAATTAAAACTTCTACTGTGCATAAAGTGGGGGATCGGTTTTTTCTTGCTATGAAGTAATAAACTGATCCCCCACTAATTATATTTGATATAATAATGTAATATAATCTATCTCTTCTCTCTCCAGTTATGAGTTAAGTAATAGGACAGGTTGGGTTCTGTAGCCTTGGTTGGCTACCATTTTACCACAGAAAGTGATGGCAACCTACTGCAGAATAATCTCCTGCCTAGTCAGTCATGTCTCGAACGAGATATAACAGCCCATGAGTGTATCACGTATTGCGCTTAACTGATTGATTAATCTGTCTTTTTCTATATATTTATGTAAAGTTTTCTTTCTTTCGATCTCTTTTCTGTCTATTTCTCTAGCTATTTTCACAAATACTTTTCAAGAAGATACTGTAGATATTGTAAACAATTGAGTCGTACGTAGAACGTAACTCCTTATCTACTTGTGTTCCTCCTATTCAAATCCTTCCTGTTTGTGTGTCTGTGTCTTTTTTTTTTAATCATGTCACCCCAAGCAAAGCATTCCACTGCCACTATAGCGCAGGGGGTTACACAGTGCGATAGACGAGTTAGGATGTATATAGTGGGAGAGTTGGAGAGAATGGGAGGGTTAGTGTGTTAAGAGGTGTCTACTGACCTTACATTTAAACTCCTGGAGGTTATAGCCGTCGGAGAAGCAAGCATGCGGAAGGGAATTCCACAGGCGGGAAGTGCGATAAAAGAAGCTGTTGGAGTAGAAATTGCGGTTACATTTCATCGGTTTCACTGTAAAAGCGTGGGACCTAGTTGCTAATCTAGTATCTCGTTCAAACTCACACCTAGAGAGCACCAGTGATTTAAGTTCATCGTCTTACCAAATTATTGCAGTTCTCTCTTTATATGTAATCACAATAACCTTACACAATCTTCCTAAGTTCTTTTTCGTTGTGAGTAACTTTAGAGCATTGTATCAAATGACTTTTAATTTTTAACGATTAAAAGACATTTACAAATGTAAGTTTGTCTTTTCCAATATAAAAAAGAAAGAACAAAAAAAAGAAAAAACTAATTCCAAAATTACTGGCGTTTTTTTAACCTATTGTTAGTAAAGGTCTTGCAAGTGAAATTGCGGAATTTGAAGCCATTGCAAAAAAACAGTCAGTAAAGTAACAAATCAGTAAAATGTCAAACTACTTGATACATACAAACTAATATATACGGTATCATTTTATTTTCATGAACTTTCTAGTAAAAGTGTGTTTTTTATTGTACATAAAAATCCACTAATAAAAATTGTTTTCAATATAAAAGACAGATCGTTTAAACAGTTTATTTTATAATCATATCGCATCAAGCAAAGCATTTTACTGCCACAGTTTTGCAGGGGGGCTACATAGGAGGAAACTTATGAGAAAGTGTGACAGGTTATAGGGAGTGTCAGGAAGTGGGTAAGAGAATAATGAATGTTGCCATAAAATGAAAGATCATTTCATTGATTATAATGTAGAATTGACCTCCACTTTATATCCACATTATAATAGTATAGAATTATATTTTTTTATAATCATATCACCCCAAGCAAGACATTTTTCTTCCACAGTTTTGCAGGGGGTTACATAGGAGGAAAGTTACGAGAAAGAGTGACAAATTATAGGGGGTGTCAGGAAGTGGGCAAGAGAAGGATGAGAATACTGATGAGAGTAAAGTAGACGGAGAAAGAAGCATGAGAGAGAGAGAGAGAGAGAGAGAGAGAGAGAGAGGATGCTGGTTTGTGAAATAGGAGATGACTATTGAATTTACATTTAAATTGTTGGACATTGTAGCTGCCGGGGAAGCTAGTAAACGGAAGGGAATTCCACAGACGGAAAGTGCGAGAAAAGAAGCTGTTTTTTTTTTTACTTTTTTTTTTTAATCATATCACCCCAAGCAAGGCGGTAACGCCACTGACGTGCAGGGGGCTACATAAGAGTGAGAAGATTAGAAAAGAGAAAACCGGAAACCGCATCCTAAACAGGAAACATAGGATGAGCCTCTTCACCTGTTCAATAGATGTGGGTGGAGTGTGAACCGGGCGATAGTTTAGTCTATCTACTCCAAAGAGTAGAATTTACGTTTATATTTTATTGGATTCACAGTAAAAGGGTGGGGCCTAGTTACTAATCTTGTGGCTCGAGTAAATTTATATATAGCGGGTACCAGTGTGTTAAGTTCATCGGAAGCGTTACAGGCCATACCCGATACACGGTTGGCGATCATGTCTCCTTCAAGATAGTTTTCTATTTATTTTTTGCTGGAAACTAATTGCCAACCAAGGCTTTAGAAACCAATCTACCATGCTATTCAACCCATAGCTTGAAGGAGAAGAAAGGGATTCATATTTTTTTCCAATGGTATTTTTGCGTAAGTGAATGAAACATATTCAAGTGGAATTCGAACTCGGCTCTCGGGTTTCGCATTCCGAGAGGATATCCATCGCACCACAACGGAAAAAGCTGTTATCCATTTTTATTCCATTGTATTGCGCATTTATATTCGAGAACAGAAAAAAGAATGGTAATTTTCTAAGCGAAGCTTAGATGTGGTACAAGGCCGAAACTATGGGACACTTAGTGAGGAACGAACTCACTACTCGACTGTAATGGTTCCAGTCAGATAAGTTTGATAATCATTATATCGCCTCGAGGTACCCAACAGAAAAGAGAGTGAACAATAAACAAATTCAAGATAACACGGTTTATGGGAACACCAAAAAGAATCTAAATGGTCCGAATTTGAATTTATCTTCTGATCTTGCTGACTCAGAACAAAAAAAGGTGGAGCTGGTATATAATCTAAACTTATTTATAAATGGAACTTTGTCTCTGTGTGTGTATCTGTGTCTGTGTGTCCGTTACCTATAGACTCCAAAACAGCTGAACTGATTTTCTTGAAAATTTTCACAGTTATAATATAAGCGTCAGCGAGTGTTCTTAGCTATGTTTTGTGTCGAGGTACCCCTAATAAATATCGAAAGTCGATAATCGAAAAAATCGGGTTTTAGAAGGAGTGGTCCAATTTTAATCAAATTTGATACACTCATAGACAACGACATAAGAAACGATATTCAGAAGTTTCAAAGTTTCAGTTCCTACAATAGTGCAAAAAATCGATTATATATATATATATATCAGGCAAGAAGTTTGTGTGTGTGTCTGTTTATCTGTCTGGATGTCCTTTGTACAAATCCACAATTTTTATCGTATTCTCACCAGACTTCAAAATTTGACTTACATCGATTCATTTTTCTTTCAGTCTACGGTTTCGCTTTAACTGGAATCAAATATTGCTTTTTAGTCTTTCGTGCCAACGTCCAAAGAGTCTGAGCTCCAGGACCATGGATTAGTTTTAAAGCTTTCTTTACACCCGAGCAACGCCGTGCTATACTGCTAGCATATATACATATATATATAAATATATATATGAGGTGTGACTGGTAAATTGTCGCAATTATTTTATTATTTCAAATATTCTTTAGGCTGAGTCTGAGCTCCAGGACCATGGATTAGTTTTAAAGCTTTCTTTACACCCGAGCAACGCCGTGCTATACTGCTAGTATTCAATATGTCTAAATGCAAACTAGTGATATTTCATCATCACATATCAAACCCTGCGTTTTCTGCAATCCCAATTATCAGTTGCACTATCAATTACACTCCTTTTCTTGAACGTTTAAGAGGTTTAAGCTCTATCCAGACCTCAAATTGGATTTTTTTATGACCTATCGAAGGAGATACTAATAAAACTTTCAGTTGTTTCTCTTCAGAAGGTACAGGATTTCACGTACCCATCCAGACAAGAACGGAACTAGGATATTGCTGTCATATTGATACTAGAGGCACAAAATCATAATTTCTCAACCCCGGCAGATTTCAAAAGGTTTTACGCGTCCTTGTGGGTGATGAATACTTTGCCCTGCATCTCTTTTCCAATACACAAGAAATTACTTATCCCTCGCAAATTTTATGCCATTAGTTTAATGGTATAGAGGTAACTACAATACTTGATTCCAATTAGCGGTCTTATTTTCTAAAATTGTGCCATTAGGGACAAGACTACCAACGGGATACTTTCTTGATTACTACAATCTTTACCTATACAAGTGTTGAAGTAACCGCTATCTATTCTGCGTATATTAAAAATATGCTCTCTTTGCTCGCTATATTAAACAAACCTCACGTGGTGAGCCTCTAGCTTGAGTAGCTCTTTTGACTTATACTGGAGAATTAAGAGACTACTTACTTACAAGATACTGTGTTCTAGAATTAATTAAAGCAACAATGAAGGTCTCTAGTTTTATTTCTCTTTTCTTTGCAACAACTGTCTAGATTCACTTACAATGTGGTTTGTAGCATCGCCAAATATTTTATCCGTCTTTGCTGTGGTGTACCTGGTTCTAGAGCAAATCGTCTGAACTACTATAAGATCTACTAGCAATGTTTATGTTATTACGATTGATGTCATCGTCGAGAAACAATTTTAAATCGTAGTTACGGGGCGGTGTTTGATGGGAGCGTCCATGCAGTGTTTGTCATAACAATTCTACTTTGTGTCTTTCAGTCATTACCTTACGTCTTCTCTTCTTATCAAGATATTCGTCGCAAAAGAAATTGTTTTTGAACGAACCACTATTGCCCGACGGGCGTCAACAATCACCTGCCGATGTTTATTCAGTTTCCCATCATGCATTGCGTCACAGCCAGTGTAAGAAAGAAAGTATGAGAAAAGGGATATAAAGTAAAAGAAATGAAGAACTTAGAATAGAAAAAGAATGAATAAGGAAAAAAAAAAACAACGAAAGGATGACAAAGAAAGAATGGAGAGAAAAAGAAAGGGACAGAAAAAGAATGAATAAGGAAAGTAAAAACAACGAAAGGATGAGAAAGAAAGAATGGAAAGAAAAAGAAAGGAATAGAAAAAGAATGAAAAAGGAAAAAAATCAACGAAAGAATGAAAAAGAAAAAATGGAAAGAAAAAGAATGAATAAGGAAAGTAAAAACAACGAAAGGATGAGAAAGAAAGAATGGAAAGAAAAAGAAAGGAATAGAAACAGAATGAAAAAGGAAAAAAATCAACGAAAGAATGAAAAAGAAAACATGGAAAGAAAAAGAAAGGAATAGAAAAAGAATGAATAAAGAAAGTAAAAACAACGAAAGGATGACAAAGAAAGAATGGAAAGAAAATGAAAGGAATAGAAAAAGAATGAATAAGGAAAGAAAAAAAACGAAAGGCTGACAAGGAAAGAATGGAAAGAAAAAGAAAAAAATAGAAAAAAAAAGAGGAAAAATATCAACGAAAGAATGACAAAGAAAGAATGGAAAGAAAATGAAAGGAATAGAAAAAGAATTAATAAGGAAAAAAAAAACAACGAAAAGATGACAAAGAAAGAATGGAAATAAAAATAAAGGAATAGAAAAAGAATGAATAAGGAAAGAAAAAAACGAAAGGATGACAAGGAAAGAATGGAAAGAAAAAGAAAGGAATAGAAAAAGAATGAATAAGGAAAGAAAAACAACGAAAGGCTGACAAGGAAAGAATGGAAAGAAAAAGAAAGGAATAGAAAAAGAATGAATATGGAAAAAAAACAACGAAAGGCTGACAAAGAAAGAATGGAAAAAAGAAGAAAGGAATAGAAAAAGAATGAATAAGGTAAGAAAAACAACGACAAAATGACAAAGAAAGAATGGAAAGAAGAAGAAAGGAATAGAAAAAGAATGAATAAGGAAAAAACAACAACGAAAGGATGAGAAAGAAAGAATGGAAAGAAAAGAAAACGAAGTAAGGTTATAAATATCATACGGTAGGAGAAAATGATATTATAAGATTATAAATTAT
>JBBBDQ010001269.1:1180000-1280000 GCA_037127315.1 Ascarosepion bandense | reverse complement strand
TTTATAAATGGAACTTTGTCTGTGTGTGTGTATGTGTGTGTGTGTGTGTGTGTCCGTTACCTGTAGACTCTGAAACGGCTGAACCGATTTTCTTGAAAATTTACAGTTGTACTATAAGCGTCTGCGAGTGTTCTTAGCTATGTTTTTTGTCGAGGCAGCCCCGATAAATCTCGAAAATCGATAATCGAAAAAATCGGGTTATAGAAGGAGACGTCCGATTTTAATCAAATTTAATACACTCATAGACAAAGACATAAGAAACGATATTCAGAAGTTTCAAGGTTGCAGTTCTTACAATAATGCAAAAAATCCATAATATATATATATATATATATATATATATATATATATATATATATATATAAAGTACAAAATAAAACCTAATATCTTTACGGTAATGTATATCAACTCGGTATATAATGTTATATTTCATACATTCAGCGGTTAATTTTCAGCAGTTGAATTTAATTTTAAAACAATTAATTTTGTCTTTGTTGAATATGTTTTTATTGCATATAATTGTTGTGGATTCCGGGTGATAAACCACACAAAATAATAAAATAACAAAAACAGATACGGAAATAGAAAAAGTAAGTTATATTGAACAAGATAGACAAACTGGAACACGGGTTAGTCAATTCAGGAATACTATTGGTAGAAATAAATATATAGAGTCTTGAAGTGAAAGAATATATCCGGGTAATGAGTCTATATCCAAACAACTCCAACTAAATTTGCACCAACTTAATGACCCACTAAGCAACGCTTTACAACTCTACAACTTACAACGGTATATACCAGCTTCTCACGCAAGGCGAGAGGTGACACAAGGTCTTTTTAATGTTGGTCTTCACAGCCATATAGCCCGGCCAAAAATATCTGTCTACAACTTACAACGGTATATACCACCTTCTTATGCAAGGCGAGAGGTGACACAAGGTCTTTTTAATGTTGGTCTTCCCAGCCATATAGCCCGGCCAAAAATATCTGTCTACAACTTACAACGGTATATGCCACCTTCTCACGCAAGGCGAGAGGTAACACAAGGCCTTTATAATGTTGGTCTTCCCAGCCATATAGCCCGGCCAAAAATATCTGTCTACAACTTACAACGGTATTTACCAACCTTCTCACGCAAGGCTAGATGTGACACAAGGTGTTTTTATTGTGGGTCTTCCCGGCCATATAGTCCGGCCAAAAATATCTATCTACGACTTACAACTGCCGTTCTCTGTATAGGCAGGATTATTTGTTTTTAACCATTTCACCCCGAGCAAGGGAGAAATGCCACTGATGAGCTGGTGGCAACATAACTGTAAAATGATTAATTAGAAAAGAGTGAGGAGTACAAACTAGTTAGAAAGAAGCAATAGAAAGCTGAGAATGCAGGTGCGATGACAGATACATAGGTGGGGAGAAAGGGAAGGATATACGGGGGTAGGGAGAGAGCTAGAGTCCAGTGGTTAATAGATGAGTATTGACATTGCATTTAAATTTCTGGAAGTTGTAGCCGTCAGGAAAGCAAGAATATGGAAGCGAGTTCCACAGGCGGGAAATGCGAGAGAAGAAGCTGAAGGAGTAGAACTGTCGTCTGTATTTGGCTAACCTGACTGTGAATGGGTGGGATCAAGGTGCCAGTCTGGTTGCACGAGTAAACACCTGTTGCAGAGGCACCAGTGAGTTAAGTTCGTTGGCGCAGAAGCAATGAAAGTATTTATAGATCAGACAAAGGGAGGCCACATTTCGACGGTGGGGAAGTGGCTGCAGTCGAGCCGCCAGATCAGTACCTAGCACATTACAGACTCTCCTTTGGAGCCTGCCGAGAACACTGAGGAGAACGACAGGGCGATGTACACATCAGGTGAGTTTATTCTTGTATACAAAAAGGGGCGATCCCATAGCAATAATGTTGTTTTGTTGGGATAGAGATTTATAGATATTATTAACGCAGCCATTATTTTGATATTATTTTGCTAAACATGTTTTTTTAGCGTTGGTGAAGGATTAGAGTGCTAATGAATTATATTTAGAAAAATTGTTTCGATATTGGTAGAACTATACGATTACAATATGGATTGAACCATAAAATAGTTTGCTTACTGTGTTCCTTTATATTTGTTACCTTCTTCTTTTCTAAATACTCTAAAATTGCTTTATTGTTAATCTTTTAAGATTTTATATATTTAATATTATTATTATCAAATATATCATAATATATATAATACTGGTTTTGGTAGATAATCTACTTTGAACTGGTTTATACAATACATAGAATTTTATAATGGTGGTTGATTCTTTACTGATTTATCTATGGTTTTATATATATATATATATACAAAAAATCTAAAGCGAGCCAAAACCTACCGCGGTTTCACACTACGGATCGTAAGGGCAAAGTTGCTCTACTTTTGTATATCTTTTGTACTTTGTATCGAGCACTTTTTCTTGTGGTTGGTTCCGTTTGGGTTTTTTTTCTTTACTGCGGAGTATTGAATGTTTTGTTCTTATTCCGTGGATTTCTTTTTTTTCTCCCCATTCATCCGACGCCTCAGTGCACCGGATTGTAACGGAATTAGGTTCTGTTTGTTAATGGTTTTTTTTAAGGTTTATCTTAGTATAAATTTACAACCTAAATACTTACAGAGTCTATTTAGTTATTATATATATATATATATATATATATATATATATATATATATATATATATATATATTGGTGTATAGTTTTTTATATTCGAATCAAAGGTAGCAGTTGAAATATTTCGCTTGTTATTTTTTTAAATTATAAAATCATTTCTCAATCGGTCTGTATTTCGTGGATTTGTTTTATGATTTAGAATTACACCTTCATATCTACAATGTCTGTTCTATTTACTGTCAAAAAAAATCTTAGTCTTCTTAACAGCAAGATTCTAACAGTTTCACATGCATTCATTGAATCATACACTCCAAAAGCAATATTAAATGCTGGGTTATTTCACAGAAAATCGTTATGGAATTACATAGTTTTTTGCCTGTTTTATGTTATTTATATCACGATCTCTAATATTGGAGTCATTGTTTGTTAAATTTATTTCGGACATTAGCAGTTTTTCAGTGATGGTTTGGTAAAAGTCACAAATATCAAATTGGATGAATCTACATTCATTCTTCCTTTTTATATTGGTAAATCATTCTATGTTTTCAACAGTATTATGCCACTGGTTAATTCCTACAGGTTCTTTGTGCATTGACACGCTATGTGAAGAATGTTTTTCACGTTTTATCGATATTCTAATTAGTTGTGTAGAATAATAGATATTGGGAGTTGTTTATGAAATTTTCGTTGTGATCTTTAACTGTGATGAAGAGGTGTTGTTTGTGGAATTTTAATATTCTCTCATCAATTTTTAGATCAGCGGCTATTTCCTTGTATTCACTCCTGATGTTATTTATCCAGTTGTTAGTTGCTTTTTTATGAAACTTCTTTATTGATAGCTTTGTTGTACATATCCGCATCGATTTTGCAATCGTTGCTCGTCTAACCCGCTTTGATAATTATTTTATCCGCTTTATTATCATAGAGATTTTTTTTTATCACGTTTTGCTCAAAATCGTTATTAGATTTTTTAATTTAATTTTTGTCTATTACCAAGAATAGATCATTCTCAATGTTCAATGATTGCTCGTCGTATGGATTTAATTCCCAAAATATATTCAAAAATAGAAAAAAAAATCCAACCTCACTCAACAAGAGAAAACTCAAAATAAACGTTCCTACTAATATTAAAAAACAGACTAAGCGTGAAGGGAAAGTAAGAACAACAAACGAAAACCACCTTAAAAATACCTAAGGACGTAGATGAAATCACTTAGGACACTAGACAGTATGGACAATTGTTGTACTCCTACTAAAGAGATAATAAAAGATGTTTGATGTCATTAGAACTGTAGTAGAAATGGTGTCTCTTAGGCAAGATAGGCTGACGGAACCCATCCTCCAACACGACCAAACACACACACACACACACACACACACACACACACACACACATACATATATATATATATTTTCTAAACATATACTCTTAAATATAAGAGACAATGTCTGTTATGTTTAATCATTCAAAATCTTTTAAAAAAATCGCGTTTTGGCTTTAATTTCAGTTGAAAATAAAGACAAAAATTCTCCAAAATTTGGATGTTTTTTTATTAAGTTGGTTCGAAGCTTTCGGCTCACATGAGCCATCTTCAGAGAGGTTACAAGGCCGTTAACATAAAAACATCCACCATCAGCGACTATTTTATCTTGTGTTGACATAAAACTTTCCTAATCAACGATAACAGTTACCAAAAATAGCAAACGCATTTGTTAAATTTGTAATGCGGTTCTATGACGTCACACCGCGAAATGATAACATTACTATATATTCAAATGCAATGTAATGTGTTATGACGAGATTTAAACGTGATTTAATTAAGTGTGGGTTGTTTCGACTTAATGTAGATTGCCTCCAATATTCGAACTTACTTTTTACTGTGTGTATGAGTGAGTATTATTGTGTTGTTGACTAAAATCTGTCTAATAAAATCTGCTGCTTTGATACACTATATATATATATATATATATATATATATAACACCAGCGGCCATAATCATAAGGCCACCTTAGTGGTTTTTAAAAATGATGTAATTCATATTATGAGTGAATAATTGAAAATGAAAATAGAATGGTTCTTTCGTTAATATCAAATGAATTTAAAAATATTTAATAATTGCATATATTGCAGTTTTATCAATAAAAGAATTGGAAAAATTTTGGGTGATTCGACTGACTTCATCTTTGCTTCTTTGCCTTGTAAAATTTTACAAAGTAATAATAATAAAAGAAACATACTATTTTCATTTAACAATAAATACTAAAATAGTATGAAATACTTCATTTCTTTAAAACAACTGGGGTGGCCTAATAATTATGGCCGGTCGTATATATATATATATATATATATATATATATATGAATGATATATTTGCTTGAACATTACTTTTGATCGATACTCGTATTTGAGTAGATATTCTGTTTTAATTAAACAAATTATTTTTTATTAAATCGCCCACATTATTTTAATCTTCCAAGAGTAATCAAGCATTCTAAGAACCTCGACGCAGATTCACTTTGAATTATCTAGCTATTAAAGCACTTACTAATTTTTTTTTTAATTAGAGTATTATTCTTTACTTAAATTTGTGGTGAGTCAAATTATATTTAGCAACTAATGCATGTAATATGTTTTGTAAAAGACCCATTTTGTGTTCATCTGGATTTCCTTGAGGTTTCCCCAGTGTATTCTTCGTAGCGGTTATTACTCGTAATAAAAAAAAAATATCCTTCAAAATTTTGCTTATTGTTTTGTTTTGTATTCATTACGTTATGATGGGAATACAATTCTATCGTGCTACACCGCATTAAGAGTAGCTAAAAACTTAGTGCTCACTGACAATGAAATAATAAAAGATTCTATTCCTAAATTTGTTTTCATGATTAATTGGTCGTTTTGTTTTCTTTTAACTTAGCAGAAATTTCTCTGGTTGTTGGATTCTTTGTTTCTCTCGTTCTTTCTGTTTGATTCAATCATTCTTTCTGTCTCTTTGCAGCCTACGAGTCAGATATTGGCTATTTACTTGTTTCCAACCCACCGCCTACTTATCTCTTTGGTTTTGCCAAAAAGTTAATACAAATGAAGAAAGACGTGGACCTATGTTTTATTGACTATGCGAAGGCATTCAACAAGATACGACACAAAGAATTGATGGAGATGCTCGGCAGCCTCGACATTTTTGGGAAAGACATAAGAGTAATCAAGAATCTCTACTGGCAGCAAACGGCCTGCATACGGACAGGTAGCGATTTCAGTAGATTTACAACGATAAAAAGAGGCGTAAGACAAGGTTGTGTCTTTTCACCAGATTTTTTCAACTTGTACAGCGAGAACATTTTGAGGACCCTAGATGACACGCCATGATTTGTCATTGGAGGCCATAACTTGAACAACATAAGGTATGCAAATGATACAGTGCTGATTGCAGACACGGAAAGGAAACTTCAAGATCTCGCACAGAAGGTAGCGGTGGAGAGTGACAAAAAAGGACTACAAATAAACTTCAAGAAAACTGAATTCATGGTCATCAGCAAAAGGTGCGACCCAAAATGCCAAATACAGGTGGGGGATACCAGAATCCAGCAAATACAAAAATTTTAATACCTAGGAAGTGTTCTAACAGGAGATGGAAAGTGCGACACAGAAATCCGAATGCGAATTGGCATGGCAAAGGACGCGTTCCAGAAGCTGAGTAAAGTACTAACACACAGGAAAATTTCACTAGAAACGAGGAGAAGAGTGCTGGATTGCTATGTGATGTCAGTTCTTCAATACAGGCAGTGAATGCTGGACAATATCATCGGAAATGAGGACAAGAATGTAAGCAGCGGAAATGTGGTTCTACAGAAGGATGCTGCGGATATCGTGGACTGAGTATGCAAGCAACGATGAGGTGTTGGAAAGAATGGCAAAAGGAAATTAATACTGAGCATCAGGAAGAGACAACTGAAGTTCCTGGGACATGCAATAAGGAAGGAGAGCTTGGAGAACCTGATACTGACAGGCCAGATAGAAGGAAAAAGAGACAGAGGAAGGCAGCGGATAGCATATTTGCAGGGCCTGATCAGGTGGATGGCGGAACGGGTGTTGCCAGGATTAACAGGAGCAAACATACTAAGAGCCACAAGGGATAGGGAGACGTGGAGAACCATGATCCCCTCCGCTCTGAAGGGACAGTGCACATAGAAGAAGAAGAAGCAGAAACTATGTGTTTAGGATGGGAGGTCAACTTTTCTTTTAATTATTGTTAAAAGTAAGTCATTTTTTTGCTTAATTTTAAACTTGTTTTCATGCTTAATTGATCGTTTGGTTTTCTTTTCAACTTGGCAAACATTTCTCTGATTGTTGGATTCTTTGTTTCTCGCTTTTTTTTCCGCCCCGGCCATTGGTTCCTTTGTTTCTCTCTTTCTTTTTCTTGTTTTAAGTGCTCACTGGCAATGAAATAATAAGAAACTGTATTCCTTCATAACAATAAAACAAAAAACAGAATAATCATCGGATTCTACATTGTATCACTCAGAATAAGCCGTACTCGATATTTACATTCAGAGGAGAAATACATTGAAAATAATTCCATGATTTCAAAATCCACAAATAACTTCAATATTTCCTATTCAACCCCCAAAAATAGCTCATGAATACATCAATACTCTCGTTTTTCTCATCTTATTTCAGTTACCCACTTTGCAATCTGGAGCGTCATCCCTGATGTCAAAACCACGTCAACATGAGTTTCATTGGGGTCTTAATCCTTTTTTTTTTTTTGATGTGAACACATGTTGTGACGTGGCGCATTGACGTGACCGGGTTCACTTATATATAGAAAGAGTGAGTCGGTTGTGTATGGTCATCAGCAAAAGGCGCAACCCAAAATGCCAAATAAAGGTAGGGGATACCGGAATCAAACAAGTACAAAAATTTAAATACCTAGGAAGTGTTCTAACATGAGATGTAAAGTGCGACACAGAGATCCGAATGTGAATTGGCATGGCAAAGGACGCGTTCCAGAAGCTGAGTAAAGTACTAACACACAGGAAAATTTTACTAGAAACGAGGAGAAGAGTGCTGGATTGCTATGTGATGACAGTTCTTCAATACGGCAGTGAATGCTGGACAATATCATCGGAAATGAGGACAAAACTGGAAGCAGCGGAAATCTGGTGCTACAGAAGGATGCTGCGGATATCGTGGACTGAGTATGCAAGCAACGATGAGGTGTTAAAAAGAATGACAACAAAAATGAAATTAATACTAAGCATCAGGAAGAGACAACTGAAGTTCCTGGGACACGCAATGAGGAAGGAGAGCTTGGAGAACCTGATACTGACTGGACAGATAGAAAAAAAGAGAGACAGAGAAAGGCAGCGGATAACATATTTGTAGGGTCTGATCAGGTGGATGACGGAACGGGATTTGCCAGGAGTAACAGGAGCACACATACTAAGAGCCACAAGGGATAGGGAAACGTGGAGAAACACGATCGTCTACGTCCTAAAGGGACAGGGCACATAAAAGAAGAAAGAAGAAAGAAAAATCGGTTGAAGGAAGAAATTAGTGTGAGCCGATGGCTACTGTTAACCTGCGTTTTACTTGCTAACTCAACCACTAATATTGTTGCGATCAACTACGGACTATTTTATTGTATCTACCGACTGTATATTTTTTACTACCTCGACGATACAAAAGACTGGGTCTCATCTTCGTCACCAGTCTGTTGTATCGTCGCGATAATAAACAATACACAGATGATAAAATAATATCTTATTCGGTAGATACAATATAATAGTCCGTAATAGATCGCAACAATATGGGTGGTTGAGTTAGCAAGTAAAACGCAGGTTAACAGCCGCCACAGCTCGCACTAACCTCCTTCAACCGACTCACTCTTTCTATATATAAGTGACCCCCGGTCACGTGATCAAACCACGTCATAACAGTACTAAATATCATCAGGATGTCAAATTTTGTACATTTTCAAGAAAAGTTTCCAGTAGTTACATGTGAATCGTCTTTGACAGATGACAGTTTACATGGTGTGTAACAATACAGTTATTAATAACAATGGTCGGAATTAATGCATGCCGAATTTCAAAGCTCTCGTACCACTCCGTAATGGCATGAATTTTCAGCACACCCTCCGTAGATATAGTATAATTAATTGATCAGTTTTTATTTCTACTTTTCGGATAAACGATTACGACATAGGTGCCGTCTTGTCTGTATCTATATAGAGGCTAGTAAATGCAGTTGATGAACCTAAACGATAAAAAACATACCGTCAGTGTTCTAACACTTTTTAACAGAGTTTTGGCCAGTCGTGATTAATACAAGTATAATCAGATAGATTTCTTTTTCCGAAGACAGTAGTTCTGACACGCAAAAAACGCTTTAACTTGAGGAAGAAATAATTGGATTGAATTTAAACTAGAAAGTCGGATTACTGACAACGAACGAAGAGACGCCAAGGAAAACAAATCAATCATGGATCAATATTCTCCATCGACAACTTGTCTTTAAACCGCGTTAACAACTCTAAGATAAACTGATATTTCAATCACCTTCATGGAATATCGTCGAATCTCACTTAGTGCGTGTAACTGCTACAGATAGCCCATTCTTTTTCGATGCAAATACCCATGATATTTAATGATAAATGTCTTTGCACGAAGAACTTATCCACCGAGAAGATTGACACGAATGCTTCTTCTATGTTTTTGAAATATAAGAAACTGTAAATTGAAAAAAATGTCTGCATCACGTTAAAAAATCACTTTTTTTGTTTCTAATAATTTTCTTCTTTTTTTAAAAAAATTTCCCCACTAAAATTTAGGCAATCACATCTCTCCACAACTTCTTATCTTTGTTGCTGTTAAATTTATTTCTCCTCCTGAAAACCTTGTAGTCGCTCTTCTGTCTTCTATTTGTAAAATCTCGTTTGGTATGTCACTAGCTGTTTGTCTCTGTCGTAATTGGGTTCAGTATCCCGTTCTCAAAGCACACTTTCCATATAGGTTTCCCCCATATTTTAACTGTCAAAGAATGAAAGAGGGAAATGTTTAAATGCGATATGCGGAGACAAAGATAGAAAAATTGAAACAGTTTTAATTCCATGTAAACTGATAGATAGATAGATAGATAGATAGATAGATAGATAGATAGATAGATATATGAACAGACTGAGATAGATAGATAGATAGATAGATAGATAGATAGATAGATAGATAGATAGATATGAACAGACTGAGATAGATAGATAGATAGATAGATAGATAGATAGATAGATAGATAGATAGATATGAACAGTCTGAGATAGATAGATAGATAGATAGATAGATAGATAGATAGATAGATAGATAGATAGATAGATATGAACAGACTGAGATAGATAGTTAGATATGAACAGACTGAGATAGATAGATAGATAGATAGATAGATAGATAGATAGATAGATAGATAGATAGATATGGATAGATATGGACAGACTGAGATAGATAGTTAGATATGAACAGACTGAGATAGATAGATAGATAGATAGATAGATATGATAGAACAGACTGAGATAGATAGATAGATAGATAGATATGAACAGACTGAGATAGATAGATAGATAGATAGATAGATAGATAGATAGATATGAACAGACTGAGATAGATAGATAGATAGATAGATAGATAGATAGATATGAACAGTCTGAGATAGATAGATAGATAGATAGATAGATAGATAGATAGATAGATAGATATGGACAGACTGAGATAGTTAGATATGAACAGACTGAGATAGATAGATAGATAGATAGATAGATAGATAGATAGATAGATAGATAGATATGGACAGACTGAGATAGATAGTTAGATATGAACAGACTGAGATAGATAGATAGATAGATAGATAGATATGAACAGACTGAGATAGATAGATAGATAGATAGATAGATAGATAGATAAATTCTGATGTAACGAAAGAAATGGTTTAAATGAGATATGAGGTGATAGAGAAAGAAAAATCGAAACATTTTAATTCGATGTGAACATAAATGCATATTTAGATAGATAGACTATTTACATTATTCGGGCTAGTGTTCTCATCTTCATTGTCATTTGTACGACGTTTCGGTCGTTGCACACACCGGCCTCTTCCGGGTCCAAAGAATTTCGAAAGTTGAAGACTGTAGTCCGAATTATTGTAAATACTACCCCATCTGATAGATAGATAGATAGATAGATAGATAGATAGATAGATGATCAGACTGAGATAGATAGATAGATAGATAGATAGATAGATAGATAGATAGATAGATAATGATCAGACTGAGATAGATAGATAGATAGATAGATAGATAGATAGATAGATAGATAGATAAGATAGACTCAGATGAGATAGATAGATAGATAGATAGATAGATAGATAGATAGATAGATAGATAGACTAATAGTGAAATAGGACTCGAATTAGCAGAATGGAAGACCGAATTTACGAAGCCAGTTCAAAATTCGACATCTATTTCATTTTGCATTGGTTGTCTTCGAGATGACGTTTATTGTCACTTGCTATGAAAAATCTCATATCTGGTATTTTTAATTTGATAGTTCATTGGGTAAATGAAAGACTTGGGTAAAACATGGTCCTATATTTATTTAAATAGTATTTTTACATATTGTTTTTTGGTACAAGGCCTAAAAGGAAGTGGGGAAAGGCAGGTCGATACTTTTACACTTACTCTAGCTAAACCGACTCACGATTAATTCACTCTAAGAATTTATGTATTTTACACAATAACCCATCCTTCTCCATGCAATCCAACATATTTCGCAATACCACGTTTTCGCAGAAGAGCTAATGAAAAAATAAACATGATAATAAAAATTCCTTAATATGTACAAATATATACATATCTTTTTTTAGAAAAAAATGCATAACAATTTTCTCACATGAAATAAAGTGTGTAAGTTGACTCAGTTTTAAAATTAAAAGAAAATGAGATAGAACAATCCAGTTGATTGTGAATCTTGACAAAGTCCGTAACAAAAGAGAAAGCTTGAACTACCTGGTCTTGACAGCGCTCGCCGGCCAAATTTTCCATGGCCAGCTTCTCTAAACATATCTTTAGGAGCCCTCCGCACCTTGTACAGAACCCGAGTCAGATTATCCCGTAATATCTTTAAGTTCTAACTTTTATCGAAAACGTGTTGTTCGCTATATTCGGTGGTGAAATACCTAACAATATACTAAATATTCTCTCCCAACTTTTTCGGAACTGCCACCCATAATATTTCCCGCTGAGTTTTTCTAGTCAGCTGTAGCCGGAAGTTTATATGTTAGACCTCCGGTGTGCAGTGATTCTAGACCTGGTGTATGAAACCACTCGGGCACAAATGAGCCAATAGAGCTTGGTAGAAATTTTAGATCGACACTTCTTAATAAGATTCTACCCACGTGGCTGACTACCTGTGTATATAACCAATTAAAGGTCCACGTTCATATATCCTACTCTGGAATATCAACCGCTAATCTATCAACAAGGACAAGTTTTTCGATCATATTGACACGGCTACGTTCAATCCATCACCCTTTAGCTCCTCTCGTTATCTACCGTGTGGTTCCTAATGTCATTTTGTCCCCAATTAAATCTAGGCGCGCCGCATACATTAGAAACGTTCCCAGCTGACGGAACTACGAACAACGCCTCCTCTAATAGTTCGGCGCGAAAACTGAAATAAGCCGCCTTTCATGGTAATAATGGCCAAGATCCATCTCACTCACCGCATTTTCATGAATAAAGTCCCTTCTCGGACGTACGGAAGAATTCAGAAGTAACTGTTCTGGTTAGCCTGCCCCCGTTTGCTGAATAAACAATACATCCCTAGACTACACATGCACATCGCCCATGCAACCAAATTGACTCGCTTGAATAGCGATTAGATTCAAACAGGAGGAGAGCAGATCACGAAGCATGCTGTCTGCCTTACCCTAATCTCTCATGCAGCTCACATTTAAACATACTAACTGGGTAGCCATCTGTCACGCCTACTTCAATACTGGCTGAGAATCTTCCCAGAACAATCCTGTTGACTTTCGTAGAAAAGATACATTTTATGGAGGGGATCTTCAGGAACAATATTTAGATATTTTATTGAGATCGCGTAACGTGACCTGCTCCATCCAAATCTAGAAAAAATATGTGGGGAAGGGTGAAGCAAAACGGCTCTTCAGGAACAATTTTTAGATATTTTATTGAACTCCGGCAACATGACCTGCTCCATCCTAATCTAGAGGAAAGATTATGTGGAGAAGAGTAAAGCAAAACAGGGTATCTTCAGAAACAATTTTTAGATATTTCATTGAGCGTGAACAACGCTACCTGCTCCCTCCTAATCTAGAGGAAATATTATATATCGGTAGAGTTTAAGTCCCGAATTTTTAGTCTTCCGCTGGTATTTGTTATGGTAGTAAATGAACTAGTCGCTTTAGGATAGCTCTTAGGTACATCTAATGACGGCAACAAAAGTGAATTTGAGTAAGAGCGTTTAGTGGGTTTTCTTCGGATCAGAAAGGTCTTTTGATGGCCTGAGATAGAAACTTGCTGAACGCTTAGAGAGAGAAGGAAGGAGGCTTCTTGCCTCATCTGAAGTTGGTTCTTCGTTTCTTAGATTTATTAAATTCACCTTTAATGAAACCTTTATCAAGAGGAATTGCTGACCAAATAAGCAGGTATGTACATGGATAAACTGTTGTCGTCGGAATTGCGCCAAAATGGAAAATAAACTGTCATTTAATTTTACAATTCTATATTGAAATATTAAACAGTAAATTAATTCAATAAAATCACCATAGGCTTCAAGTACGGCCCTCAGAACACTTCGAAATATTCGGCAACTCATCTGAACGGTCCCCTTGTTTAATTTGTTAAATGCTACCGTAATACTTACTTTCAGTTCATCTTTAGTTTCAAAAAGGGTTTTTTTTTTGGTCTCTCTCTTCAAATGAGTTCCCCGCACAATAATCAAAATGGTCATATGCAAGTGGTAATGAGGCCACATAAATTATCTGACAGACTTCACGGGTTTTATTGCTTTTGCGGCATGGAGAAGACTCTTGTAGCTAGATATAAGGTCTTTCAGGAACAACCCTCTTTTTACCCAGGGCAGCATTATTAACTAAATAACCTTGAGCCTGAGGTCCTGTGGGAAGATAAATGGATCTTTAGCGTCTCCATCACTTGAGATTACTCCATACACCTTCGTAACAACATTAGACATCTTTTCATATTTTCTGCATTGTCCTCAGATTGACACCAAACCACTGAAATATTCATATTGAAGCTTGCGGTGCGAGTGCCATGCAGTACAACATGCTTTTTCTAAATGTCTGGCGGAGTGTAGTGTGTTATGGTGCTCTTTTCCTCACAGGTGGCGCCCAACTGACCCTACTATACCGTGCAGTCGAAAAATCTAGAAAGAACATGTGAGAAATTAAAAATGTAATATTGCGATAATATAACTATCGCACCCTGTATAGTGACAGTTGTGACTTCATAATTGAACCTTCTTGACAACAGATACTGTTTCGAACTGGCAATATATTTTTCTAATACAAAGATAATATTAACATTAGATTCTTGATTTCTAGCTTCGCTGAGAAAATATATGGGAAGGGTTTCTCTTTTTTTGAAAATTACTGATCACATCAATACTAACTACCGTGCACCGAGTTCTTTCCGCAGGATGAGGTTGTACACAAAAGAGGTTTTAAAATGTCAGCAAAAAAGCAACTCAAATATGACATGATTAGCAACGGCAATATATATTGTATCTTAGCCGTTTATACACTCATAGACAAAAACATAAGAAAGGATATTCAGAACTTTCAAGGTTGCAGTTCTTACAATAGTGCAGAAAATCGATAATATATATATATATATATATATATATATAAAGCAAGATACCGGGTCTGATCAAAATCAGTTTTTCAGCCCTTTATTTTAATTTTTGCTAAGTAGGTATAATTGTAGCTCTTCGTTTCAGCCATAATACCATTTACACAGAGGACTTATTTAGCCTTCAAAATTCAGTTTACGACGAAAAAAACTTATTTGATATCGATTACCAGGAAATCAAAATTTGACTTACATCCATGCATTTTTCTTTCAGTCTACGGTTTCGCTTTAACTGGAAACAACTATTGTTTTTTAGTCTTTCGTGCCAACTTCCAAAGAGTCTGAGCTCCAGGACCATGGCTATACTGCTAGTACATATATATATATATATATATATATATATATATATATATATAAAAGGTGCGATTGGTAAATTGTCGTAATTATTTTATTATTTCAAATATTCTTTAGGCTGAGTCTGAGCTCCAGGACCATGGATTAGTTTTAGGGCTTTCATTATACCAGAGCAACGCCGGGCTATACTGCTAGTCCAGAAATAAATGTCAGTTTACGACAGTGTTGCATGAAATGTTTCTATTCTGTTACAAGATGATTTCTCTGTTTTTGTCTTTGGTTTTATGATTATAAGATATAATTTTTTCGATAGTTTTATATCTTTTGCACTGTGTAATAGCCACCGGTGTTCATTATTAACTCAAGTTATGTTTCAAAAAACGTTCATCCATCATTGCAGTTTCCTTTACCTTCGTCATCTTTTCTATTTTTTAATATTTCAAAATATTGCTTTCTTTTCACTTTTTGTAACTCACAATAATTATATTCCTTTTTCATTCTAAAAGCATGGCTTTTCAAAATATAAACAGTGTTCTCTCCTAAAACGTTATGATATTCTTGTGTAGGAAATAGCTGTACTCGTTTCCACATTCTCTTATCCATTCATTAAACATCGTTAATATCGTTAGTCCTTTTCTTCCTTAGTTTCTCTTGAGTCTTATAATTTCCAGAGCCTCTTTCATCATTTTTTTAATCATATCACCCCGAGCAAGGCGGTAACGCTACTGATGTGCAAGGGGCTACATAAGAGTAAAACGATTAACGAAGAGTGAGTAGAAGGACGAACCAGTTAGAAAGGAGCAAGAGAAGGAAGGGAATACAGGTGTGATGACAGTTGCAGAGATGGAGAGAAAGGAAAGGATATACAGGGTGGTGAAGAAAGAACTAGGGTCAAGTGGTTAAGAGATGAGTATTGACCTTGCATTTAAATTCTTGGAGGTTGTAGCCGTCAGAAAATTAAGAATAAGGAAGTGAAGTCCACAGGCGGAAAGTTCGAGAAAAGAAGCTGAAGGAGTAGAGTTGTCATCTGCATTTGATTGATCTGTGAATAGGTGAGACCCAGTTGCCAGTCTGGTTGCACGAGTAAACACCTGTTGCCGAGGCACCAGTTAAGTTCGTAGAAAGTATTTATAGAACAGACAAAAGGAAGCCACATCCCGTCAGTGAGGAAGTGGCTGGAGTCGTGCCGCCAGGTCGGTACCTATCACATTATTGATTCTCTTTTGGAGCCTGTCAAGAACACGGAGATGAACAGCAGGGTCACCTGACCATATATGGCAGCAGTGCTCCATACACGGATGAATGGTTGGTTTGTATATATGCAGGATGGTTTCAGGCGGGAAAAACATCCTGGCCCGAGACAGTGACCCAACCATCCTAGCTGTGGATTTAGCTATTGACTCAATGTAGTGTTTCCACTTGAGATCAGAAGAGAAGGTAAGGCCGAGGAGGCGCAGTGTACTGCTATCGAGGGGATCGCTTGGTCCATGCTTATGGAAGGCAGGAGAGGTTGCCTGTGATGATTAACAGACAACAGCTTGGTCTTAGACGCATTGAAACTTACAAACAACTTCTTAACCCAAGTCACCACAGAATGTAGATCCCTCTCAAGGACAGCATCGAAATTATGTTTGGCCCCCACGGGGGGTTTCTTACTGATGCGGGAGTAAATTGTGGATAATCTGACCCATGGGATTTAGTATATTTAGCAGTTCCGTTATGGGTATTTATGCCAAACAACTTTTCAAGTCTACTTTGATCAATGATGTGACGAATCTATTAAGACAGCTCAAAAACGCACTCAGATTTTTGACGAGGCTGATTATTTAGTCGATCCTACAGAGAAAAAATACCTACGATTAAAATTAGTGTCCAGCTTAATGACTAATAGAAAAAAAAGGATTATCATTTAATGATTGGCTTATGCATTGCTGATTTAGATTTCTACTCATTATTCACTAAATCACAGTTAAACAAAGCCATTTTCTTAGCAAAGTAAAAAACATAATCCCATCAAAGCATGTAAAAATTTTAACGTACTGCTAAAGCTCTAATCTATTCGTTTAATACACAGCATGTTTCAAAAAGGAACAGAAAAATAAAGGTAAACATAGGAGATTTCAACAGATATATGATTCTTATGATTTTATTTATGTATTTTTGCTGTACAGGTGTTTGAATTATTTTCATACTTTTATTGCTTTTTAATGTACGCATAAGTGGATATCCGGTTGTTAAATATTGAGTACGCATCTGCTTAATTGCTTTGTTTAGTTATTTTTTGTCGTTTACATAGGACACTTCTTGTATTAACGGAATAAAGTACATAAACAGAAAAAGAAAACATACCAATCACAAAAAAGACCAATCCCAGAAAACATCAAATCACACTGAACTCCCTTTAAATAAAAAAGAAAAAAACGGACTCAACATCAAGAAACACCGATTATTGAGGGCATCCTAACAATGTCCTCACGAAACTTCAAAGGCAGCATGAAATAGGCTCAATTAAGCTGACAATTTATGTGCACTAAAACTATCAACACTCAATATTTACCAAGATATCGATGACTTTACAATAAAAACTACTGAAAAAAACTACTTGTCGCCAGATATTATCATAACTCAAATATATGTATATTTTATCTTGTGTTGACATAAATCTCCCCTAAGCAACGACAATGGTTAACAAAAATAACAAACACACCACAAATCGTCACTGATGGTGGATGTTTTGTGTTACCGTCCTTATAACCTAGCTGAAGATGGCACATGTGAGCCGAAAGATTAGAGTCAACTTAAAAACATTATCCAAATGTTGGAGAATATTTTTCTATATTTTCAACTGAAATTAAAGCCAAATTACGGTGTTTAGAACGGTTCATGATTAAACATAATAGACATTCATTGTCTCTTATATTTAACAGTATATGTTTTTGAAAATTATTTGCTGCCTCGATACACTATATATATATATATATATATATATATATATATACGTGAAGATATATACTCATCTACGTGAGCACATATCTTCACGTGCGCATGTTGCTTACATTATTAGTGCCTTTGAATTTAAAAATTCTTCATAACGTTTATTTATTTTCTTTTCAAATGTTGCAAGCAATATTTTATTTTTAAACTGTTATATAGTCCCTGATGATGAGCGAAGACGTTCGTAAGTACTAGGACAACTTTGGACAATTTCTATACAAATATAATCCGGAAATGAAAAGTATAATCAGAAAATATGAAAAAATTCAAAAGAAAATATGTAAGACTATGTTGTCTCTATCGTTTAACACAACTTGTTTAAAAGAAAAGATGCTGCCAAAATATACATACGTTAAACATATATAATAATAATAATAATAATAATAATAATAATAATAATAATAATAATATTTATTAATAAATTATAACATTGATATGTTATAATATCACTACAAAAGTAGCTATTTTGTTTCGACACTTTTTGTGTCTTTTCAAGTGATGTTGTTATTTCGAAATGAATGGCTTTAAAAGGTTAAGAACAAGCAAGACCTCTTTCATCAGGGAGGCATTATTGTATATTTTTAAAAATAGTGTTTCTTTGGATGGGGAATATTATTCCACCCATACTTGGTTATATATATATATATATATATATATATATATATTAACTATAGTAATAACAATACCAATAGTAACAGAACTAACTCTGCCGAAACTATTATTTTTTAATCGTTTCACCCCAAGCAAGGCATTCCACTTCCACTATTGCGCTTGGGGCTACATAGGGGAAGGTAAAAAGAAAGAGTGGTTTGATATAGGAAATGTCAGAAGGGGGGGTATAGGTAGTTGGGAGGATGGGAAGAGTGTTTGAAAGAATGGAAGCGAGTTATTGTGTCAGGAGGTGTCTATTGACCTTACATTTAAACTCCTGGATATTGTAGACGTCGGGGAAGCAGTCATGTGGAAGGGAATTTCACAGTCGGGAAGTACGAGAAAAGAAACTGTTGGAGTAGAAGTTGCGGTTGTATTTTATCGGTTTCACTGTACAAGGGTGGGATCTAGTTGCTATCTCGTGCAAATTCGAACCTAGGGGTCACCGGTGATATAAGTTCATTGGAGCAGAAGCCATGGAAGTATTTATAGAAGAGACACAGGGAAGCCACGTCGCGCCGGTGAGAGGGAGACTGCAGCCGGTCTGCCAAGTCAGTATCGATCACATTACAGACCTTCCGATGTACCTTGTCGAGAAACCCAAGGAGAATAGCAGGGACACCGGACCAGATAAGGCAACAGTATTCAATGCACGGGCGGATGGTAGATTTATAAATGTGCAGGATAGATTCAGTCGGAAAAAACCTCGGGGCCCTGCACAGAGAACCGACTGTCATAGCAGCGGATTTAGAAATGGATTCGAGATAGATATTCCACTTGAGGTCCGCTGAAAGTGTGAGACCAAGGAGGAGTAGTGTTTTACTCTCTGGGAGGCAAGCCTGGTCCATGCTAATGGGAGGTAGGTGCGGTTGTCTATGATGGTTATTTGATAGTAGCTTCGTTTTGGAAGCATTAAAATTTACGAACCATTTCGTACCCCAGTCCACTACGGATTGGAGGTCCTTTCCAAGCTCGGCTGCAAGGTTAGCTTTGTCGCCCACACCAGATTTTTGATCGAGGCGAGAGCAAACTGTGGTGTCATCGGCGTACATACCTACTTGGGATATTATGCTATCGGGGAGATCATTAATGTAGATCAGAAAGAGCGTAGGACCTAGGATAAAGCCTTGAGGGTCACCCGTGTTCGTATGGTAGCTCTGGGAGGCGTAATTTAAATCCCTCTTGTACAACCCACCGAGAACGAACTCGGAGGGAAAAGAAGGGGAAGTAAAAAGGAAACAAATGAAGTACATGAACAAAAAGTCAAGCACTCGTAAGAAAGAAAGAAAAACCCAAGACAAAAACCCTTAGACTAAAGCGCTCAATACGAAAGTAGAGCAAACAAAGACAGAAATCTAAGCAAGATCCAACAACCTACCATGGTTTCGCCCTACGGCTCGTCAGGGAAATTGGCTATTGCTTAGAGTTCTGTCTATATACATATATAAACATATATATATATATATATATATATATATATATATAGTTTCGTCCCCTATATATAGTAGTACAATATAACAAAATGTATTCAGTTCAGTGTATGCTGATTGCGTCTATATACACCTCAGTAACTTACATTTTTAAAAGATTTTTTGAAAAGAGTACCTGAAAAACAAGCTGTTTTTATGTGTAAGCCCACGGGAATACATTTCTTTCTTCATATTGAAAATAAACTTATTGACGGTCAAACGTAGAAGAAATCATGCGTGTGGATACTATAATTTTAGACTGTTCAATTCGAAAACTGTTCAGGTGATTGTCTCGACTTGTGGTCGTCGGAGAATCCCAAGGGAAAAGTAAAGAGTAAAAAAATTCTCCGAGATCACGAAAACAATGAAAATCAATAATAAATCAATAAACGAGTCTTATACTTTTTCACAATTTCTCGACCTTTATAATGTATCATTTCAACTCCACTCCCTGGAGCAAAAAAGAAAGAGTCCCTTGGTTTGAAAGTCCGCGATTCTCAAAATTATTTTTGCATTTTGATTATCAATTAAATAATGATTAAATAATGATTGTGCAACTACTGTATTTTCTAATGAGAAAGTGTATATCTTATTTAAAACTCATAGTATTTCGTAATTAATAAAACGTTTTAATTGTTGGTACATAGTAGGTAGTTTGTCCTATTTCTACAGAAATATAGAAGACATTTTTATTTGTTATGATAGAGGCAATGTTGGAGAAAGATTAAAATGAGGTGCAAGACGCCAGCCTTTTATTGTTCCTGATTTTTAGCTTGGCAATCAGTGACGAAAACATTCAATAATACTCCAATAAAACATAATGGGATATGAAGTTATAGCGTCAAAATATCTCTATGCAATGCTAAACAGTTCCATATGTAAAAATGTGTATTGTAATAACACATTAAAATAGTTTCACAATGAATTACTTTTAAGAAATGGGTTTACACCCACCAAGACATAACACGTACAGCAGATCATATATATATATATATATATATATATATATATATATATATAACGTTTGTAATATATATATATATATATATATATATATATATATATATATATACAAACGTTTACGTTGAATATACAAATTTATGTGAAAAATAGTTTGAAATCACTCAAAGCTTCTGTCTTCGCAGTAAACTTTGATCTTCAAAAATGAAATGTCATTCGTTATCTTCCATTTACTTAATTTTTATTCTTTTCTTGTGACATTTCTTAACAGTAGTCTGTTTTCTCATGTTCTCTAAAGTCAGTAGCTTCTAGCTTTTCACTGTCTTCATTGGCTTGCTCGGGGTGTACTGATTATATATATATATATGTTCATGTTCTCTAAAGTCAGTAGCTTCTAGCTTTTCAGTGTCTTCATTGGCTTGCTCGGGGTGTACTGATTATATATATATATATATATATATATATATATATATATATATATATATATATGTTCATGTTCTCTAAAGTCAGTAGCTTCTAGCTTTTCAGTGTCTTCATTGGCTTGCTCGCGGTGTACTGATTATATTATATATATATATATATATATATATATATATATATATATATATATATATATATATATATATATATATATATATATATATATAGTTCGTGTCCTCTAAACTCAGTAGCTTCTAGCTTTTCAGTGTCTTCATTGGATTGCTCGGGGTGTACTGATTATATATATATATATATATATATATATATATATATATATATTATATTGTATGTTCATGTTCTCTAAAGTCAGTAGCTTCTAGCTTTTCAGTGTCTTCATTGGCTTGCTCGGGGTGTACTGTTATATATATATATATATATATATATATATATATATATATATATATCAGTATATCTCGAGCAAGCCCATAAAGACATTGAAACGCTAGGAGCTACTGAGTTTAGAGAACATTAGCGTATTAAAATGTAGAAGTTCTGTTCTAATCTATAACGATGAACAATGGACTAAAAAAACCTCAGAGGAATTCTTTGACATTGCTATGGGTTCACTAGATTCGGCTGAAGCCTCTGATCTTGTGGGATTATTCATTCACTATAATTTAACAGCTTACGAGGATATAAATACGGATAGTATAGGTTTATATAGAGATGATGGTTTACTGATTGTTAAAGATTCCACTAAAATTAAGGTAGATCGTATTAGGAAGATAATACATAGAGAATTAAAGAGTTTAGGGCTTAAAGTAGAAATCACGACTAACATTAAACAAGTAGACTTTTTAGATATTACTCTGGACCTTAATAATAATTCTTTCCAACCTTACATGAAGGCTAACTCTAATCCTATATACATTAATCCTCATACCAACCATCCCCCATCAGTCATTAAACATATACCTTCTTCTATCGAATCTAGACTGAGCAACAACTCTTCTAGTAAAGTAATTTTTGATAGACATAGTAAATTTTATAATTCTATCTCAGAAACAGCGGTATAACGTCGCTGATTTTAAATACAAAAACCCTACTAACTATGATAATGGCAAGAAGAAAAGATCTAGAAAAATCATATGGTTTACCCCTCCCTACAATTTGTTGGTTAAAATTAAAGTAGGAAATAAATTCTTAAAATTAATTAACAAACACTTTCCAAAAACTAATGCTCTTAGTAAAATATTTAACAATAATACTCTCAAGTTAAGCTAAAGTTGCACGGATAATCTAGAAAAAATTATTAAAAAACATAACAACAAAGTCCTCAAAAAGTATTATGATACTAAAAGCATTGTAAATCACAATTCTCAAAGTGATCGTACCAGAGACAAAGGTACTAATACCAGCAATTGTAATTGTAGAAATCCTAAAGATTGCCCTTTACATAATAACTGTCTAGTTAGCTCCATAGTTTATATTTGTACCGTCTCCACAATTGAAAATCCTAGTAATATAAAATTTTATATCGGTTCGACTAAGAACTCTTATAAAACTCGCTGGTATCAACATACATTATCTTTCAGTAATAATTCATATAAACACAGCACCTCATTATCTAAATATTATTGGTCCTTAAAGGAAAAAAACAAAACACCCACTGTTAAATGGAAAATCCTTACAAAGGCCCGAATTTGTAACTCTCTCCGTGCACCTTGCTACCTCTGTCTCAACGAAAAATGAGAAATTATCAAATTTAGGGATAAGGTTAAACTGTTAAACCAGAGGAATGAGCTCACAGTTCATTGTAAGCATAGTTCAGCATTTACATTAAAATACGGGCTGTAATTTTCAAGTAATTAAGAAAAATATCCTTAACTGTCTTTTTGATAGGTGTTTCTATTCGGGTTGGACGTTCTGGTTCATTCTGCTGGGTGCTTTGTTCGTCATATACTATACTATTTTTGCCAGCCATTCGACCTAATATTGTTAGGCGGGTTGTATGGCTGTGTGGTGCTCTGCCCGGCATTGGTTTTTGCAAGGCAGGGGATTTATAAATAGTTAAGAAATTATGTGAGATATTGGCCTCGAGTATGATGGTTATTATTTGTTGGTCTGTCAGTCGTTACTATAGTGAAACGTGTTATACTCCGGCCGAATGAGTTATATTGGTATAGTTTCTGCCATGTTTTGACGCAGTAATCGATGTCGGACTGGGTGCCTCATGGCTATTTGGGTTGGCGTTCGGTATTGGATTCTTTGCTTGCAAGTTTTTGTTGTGTTGATATGTGCTTGATTGTGTATCTGGGGAGGTTATTATTGGGGCGTCTAGGTCGGGTGAAGGTACCCATCGGATATAGGCAAATTAATATTTAAATATTAGTTTATGTATCTATGTATATATATTTGTGTATGTACGTGTTTGTATGTGTTTGTATATGCATGTATGTATATGTATATATGTATGTATGTATGTGTATGTATGTGTATAAGTATATGTGTATGTGTGTGCATATGTATATATATATGTGTATGTATATATTTTTGTGCGTATGTATGTATAAGTGTACATTTGTCCTTTTGTGCTTGTAGACATATTGAGATTTGCTTTAATTACTGATTTGTATATTTTTGTTTTTATATATATTTGTACTCATCTGTATATGGGTGTAGGCTTTACATGTTTGTCTGTATATTTTGTATATGTATATATGTGTGTGTATATGTATATGTGTGCATGGGAAGGAATTTTTTTAAAAAGTTCGAATTTGAAAATGTATATATATATATATATATATATATGTGTGTATGTATATGTGTATATATATGTATATATGTGTATGTATGTATATGTATATATATATATTTTATTATTGTGTTTTATATTTCTGACCGCCCTCGGTCCTTCATCAGAAACAAGTGATTTCTTAATATGAATTAAAAACGTATGATACGATCATATATGTATATATATATATATATGTATGTGTATGTGTGTGTATATATGTGTGTGTGTATGTGTGTGGGTATATGTGTACATGCATGTGTTTGTGTATGTGTGTATATTTGTGTATATGTCCGCACATGTATATATGTTTGTTAAAGTGTCCATGTTCCTCTATATATGTTTGTTTGCGTATGTGTGTGTATGTATGTGTGTTTATATATATATATATATATATATATATATATATATATGTAATACGTATATATTTGTATGCGTGTGTGTGTATATGTATATATATATATATATATATATATATATATTTGTGTATATTTCGGTGTATGTATTTATATTTATATATATTTTTATATATATTTGTAAGTGTATATATATTTATATCTGTACGTATAGATAGATAGATAGATAGATAGATAGATAGATAGATAGATAGATAGATAGATAGATAGATGTCTTAAGTTTCATGCTTTTTTGATCATCCAACTAACTGTTTTAATTTTATTTTAAAATACTGGATGTATACGGAGATACGTATATTGATGAACTTTTGTTGAAGGTGGGATTGACTTTGGTGGGAATATGTATTTTTGTCATGACGCCTCTTACGCATACACAGACATAATTTTACATATATACAACCATTGACGTGCGCAGAGACATACGCACACGCGAGCTAAACAACCGGGGCTTACAGTCATATTTTCATATGAACAGTATTGAACTCTCTCTCTCTATATATATATATATATGTATGACGTTTTGCACATGCATACGCATTTAAGTTTGTTTTATGTTTTTGCGTAAGTATATATTTATTCCCGCTTATGTGTTCATGCATTGAAATATGATTATGTCTATCCTGACCCCATTCATATGAGGCCAGTGATTTTATGAATCCGCCGTGACTGTATCCAATATGTAGCAATTTAGTCTGCCTAAAAGTTAACAAACAAATTGACATCTCGATAAAGACTAAATTTTGAAATTTGTGTATGTATATATACATGGGTGTATTACTATGTATATGTTTTTCTTACTAATGTTTGTGAATATTTTTCCATATGTGAATGTTTGTAGGTTTATTCATGTATGCGTTCCTTTTCTCTCCCTCCTTCTAATATATTAATAACTTTCTAAATCTACGAAATTGTTAAAATATATTTATATATATAGTTTTTTTTGTTTTTTTTAGCAACAAAAATATAGTAGATATAATAGTTAATTAATAATGCTGATCTTAATTTTATAAAATTTTAATACCAATGCCCACCAAGATTAATTTTAAGTATTCCCACATATTCTCCAAAGTAAAAGTTGCTTTACTCTGATTGGTCCACATTGTACATACAATAATGCCTCCCTTATGAAAGAGGTCTTGCTTGTTCTTAACCTTTTAAAGCCATTCATTTTGAAATAACCACATCACTTGAAAAGACACAAAAAGTGTCGAAACAAAATAGCTACTTTTGTAGTGATATTGTAACATATCAATGTTATAATTTATTAATAAATATTATAATATATATATATATATATATATATATATATATATATATATCTTATGGAAATTAACTAAGATTAACGAAACTTGGTTATAAACAACGAAAATTTGAAATGATTTGTTTGAACATTATTTTTGATCGATACTCATATTTAAACAGATATTCTGTTTTTAAATCAATAGTATTATATATTTATATCTATTGGCCTGATTATTTACGATGAATTTTTATTTCGAAAATGTGAAACTGTGTGTCATTCCTGGTGAAAGACACACATTTTCGTGAATACTTAAATATGAGTATCGATCAAAAAAAATGTTCAAACAAATCATTTCATATATATATATATATATATATATATATATATATATATATATATATATATATTCTATTTGTAAACGAGTTATTTCGCTATCCAGGCTTTTACCATGAATGGTGTCTTCAGGCGTAAACAATATATATATAGTCAGCCGCAGGCAGTCCTGTTTTGCTGTGTCACAGCTCATCAGTACGGCTAGCCATCCGATTGCATTCAGTCAGGTTTGGAACCCGACCGAGTGGACATCATTCGGCGATTCGACCTAAGCTATTGGCGAGGAAACTGGATTTTAGCGTGTTGTATGCACAATGTAAACACACGCCAGTAGACGAGTGTGTTCAAATTCATTACCAAATGACCGATGCGTAAATGCGTTAGTAGATACTTTTTAAAGTGTGTATGTATAAGGTCGAATCCGTAAAATGGATAGGATAATCGAAAACATTTATCAAATTAATATAAATATTATATAAAACGTGAGACAGCTCAATGGAGAACCCAATCATGGTCATCCAGAGGAATTTGGTGTATAGAAAAGAAAAATAATTATATAATATCTATACAACTGTACTTCACTGTAGAAACCCGAGTAACCTGGTGGTGTGAAACCATAACTATTGAGTATATATTTTCACTGTACTTTCTTCTTCTTGAAATTGTATCGAGAACTTCTTCATTTGTCTTACCTTTGGGAGTGGTTGTTTCCTGATTTCATCTGTATTATATATACAGTCTTTGAGATTTGAAAAAGAAATTACTCGACCGGCGATCGAGAGCGATGGAAAATTTTCTCACCCCAAGATCATTTTACTCGACCGAATCCATTTTCTTAAAAGTCACCTTAGGTAAACATAGCGTGAATCGCTGACGGAAAACAAAAAATGAAATTTTAATTAAAATTTCGAACGTGTTAGAAAGGATTTAAAAAATTTAAAAAAATAAAAAAACAAAATTTGATCTTTCCTCTTAATAATAGCATAAACATTTTGATGATAAAACTTTGTTTTTATTAAATTTGAACCCTTTTAAAATCATGATATGCTGTTTTTTTTTGTTTGTTTGTTTTGCAATTAAGTGCAACTACCTAAATTCGTAGTTTCTTTCTTCTGTTTGACTACAACCTCCATCTTATAGATGATAAAAAATAACAAATCTCATTTTCTTACCGATTTTCTATAAAAGAATGACTTACTCATATATCTTGTTTTTCAATGCGTGGTTAAAATAAATATGCGTATTTTTTTCTTTCTTTCAAATATTCGTTTTTACTTTTCGTAAGCGGGAAGAAAATATAGATGTCGAGTCACTCTGGAAGCGTTAATTGTAAATCAGGCGCCATGCATAAGACCAAACATTTCAATAATCTCATTATAGGTCATTCTCAGTAACTTTTGAATCTTCAATGCTATACTTCTGGCTTGTAAGAGTAATTAGTTTTCCTTTTCCTATATTTGAAGAGACACGTTTCATTGCTAGATTTTTAATCGACCGCAGGCGAGTAAAGCAATAACTTCAGTCGTTCAAATAAGTTTTTAATCGACTGAGGCGATCGGGCGAGTGAAATCTCAGAGGCTATATAATGCAATTTTTTGTTACAATGGTTTATAAAAGCTTACTCTTTTTTTCAAATTCTAATTTATATCTCCCAATTCTGATTCCTCATTTCCTTTACCCCACGTACCTCTCACACAAAATTTACCAATATAAGGAAAATTATTTTCTATCTCCCTTCACACTACCTGATGAAACATTTTCCTTTCAATGTCGAAACAAAATGTACACTTTGTAGTAGATTATAATTTGTACATGTTCTAAACTATAATTTATAATAAATATTCATCGCTCTATTTTTATATTTAGCACGGATTTAAATTAATGTTTTGAACATTGTTAATATTTTCTTCGTTCCTTAATCAATTGGATATATAAAAATTCAAAAATTCAAAAATTTCCTGCCACGTGAGCGTTAAAAAAAAAACACCCTTACGTGAGCGTTCTTAAAAAACGGTAAACGGTAAAATCAGTTATTGCAAATCGCCTGAAGACACCACTCATGGTAGAAACCTAGGTCGCGTAATATGTCGTTTACAAATAAAAAATATTCAAAAGTTTTACAATATAACTGTATTGAACACTTTTTAATAAAAATGTGCACTGGTCTAACTTTATTAACATATATATAGGTGTGTGAATGTGTATATACACTACTGACCATAAGTTTGGGACCACTTAGATTTATTCTCTAAGAGAAAGAAATAACACATTCTATGTCTTAGAAAAATAAATATAGATATATTTCATTGTTGCTCACAATTGTACAATAACTAAAACCATAATTAACATAGAGTAATTTCAAATTTAATTAAAGTTAATTCATATTTTCTTTTCATCAAAGAGCTACTTGATCGCACCCTTTTACAGTGAAACCGATAAAATGCAACCACAACTTCTGATCCAACAGTTTCTTCTCTCGCACTTGCGACTGTGGAATTCCATTCCACATGATTGCTTCCCCGACGGCTAAAATCTCCAGGAGTTTAAATGTAAGGTCAATAGACACCTCCTAACACACTAACCTGCTCCCATTCTATCAAACACTCTTCCCATCTGCCCAACCCTCATCCTCGGTATCCTTACCCATCTGTCACCTTCCTCCTGACATTCCCTATATCTAACCACTCCTTCTCTTTACCTCCACCTATGTAGCCCCAAGCGCAATAGTGGCAGTGGAATGCCTTGCTTGGGTTGAAAAGATAAAAAAAAAACAAAAAAAAAACACTACGAGCTTTTATTACTGCATAGCAAATCCTTGGCATTCTTTTCAATAACTTATAAGAATAAGTTGATGAAAGTGATTTTCAAGCATCCTGCAAGCATTTCAACAACATCTCTTCATTTTTAGGAAGTTCGTTTCGAACTGTACGATCATTTTCATCCATTATTCTCCTTCTTTAATAATGGTTTCTTAACTGCTACACAGCCTTTAAGCCCAGCAGAATGAAGTCGTCTCTTAACAGTAGTAACAGATACTGGATGTTGTCGAGTAGAATTCATTTCAATTGTTAATTCCTCTTGCTAGATATGGTCAAATGCCTATCCTCTACAATAGATGTTACTCTGGGCCTACCAGATCTTTTTCTGTCAATATTTATCTTGGTTTCACGAAGTCGTTGAAGGCATTAATGCACGCCATTTTTTGATAGGCTTAATTTTTTAGCGATAAGACGTTCAGAATATCTTTCTTTCGAAAGAGTTTCAACCTGAGCTCTGTTTTCAATGCTAATCTGTTTCTTCCTTGCTATTTATACCGTAGTAATATGGTTTACAAAAATAAACTATACCATAATTATAATATCTGAATAAATCTGAATTTTCGGTAAAAACTTGATCACAATAAAATAGGTTCAAATAGCAAACCGAGTAAATGTTTACTTTAAAGTTGAAATTAATACATTTTTTTTTTACTTCAAATCTGCACAAGAATAACAAAAAATACAAACTTAGCAAATTTGATTCTACTAAAAATTTGGGTGGTCCGAATTTTATGGTCGGTAGCGCCCATAGCCCAGAGGTAGAATCGCCGACTGACGCCAATTCGCTTGGGTTTCAATCCTGGGTTAAAAGCAATCGGAGTCTAACCGTACTGATGAGCTGTGATACAGCGAAACAGATCTGTCTGCGGATGACTATATATATATATATATATATATATATATATATATATATGTGTGTGTGTGTGTGTGTTTAGTTTAAGACATACCATTTAGTTCAGATCATATTCAGTTAAAGCTTATAGCTTTGTGTTCAAATTGTGTTCAAGTGTGTTCAAAATTTAGATTTCGCGTTAAATAAGATATACAAGTTGATAATCCACTAAACAAAATCAACTAAATCAAAATAACATCAGTAAGAAAATAAAAGGATCTATGTATCAGAAAAACGAGAAAAAAGTATTTTAAGTTTTAGAAAGTTGTTACAAAGTCTTTTTCAACAGAAACAAATCTTCTGAAGCACATTCTTTGTTTGGGCCCCACGTTGTCTGGATCAGTCAATGACGACCGAACAAATGCTGCTAAAACGATGTTCGACAAATTGGGACGAAATTTAAACTCCATACATTCGGCTGTTTTTACTACGATTGCTCCGACGTTTATTCTCAAACTTCTTGAACTATTCAAATTATAAATCACTTTGTCGGGGACCACTCAACCCGACTTCTTCACAAAAATCAGTTTCATAATCTTCTTCTTCACCTTCTTTGTCTCTTTTGTCGTCACCGCCAGTAAGAACGAATATTATCTACAACAAACGCTTCTCTTGAAAACAATAGTAGGTAAAATATAAGATATACATTTTTTCTTTTCCACACAAAGACATTTTTCTCAAACCAAGCAGTGACATTACTTCATCATGCCCTTGAGTAAATGGAGGTTTTTTTAGTCAGAGTTGTCAGTTGTGATCCGATATCTTTAAAATCAAAACTAAAAGCTGCTAGTATAAATTCTATATATTGGCTAAACGTCACTTCCGCGCCATTGACAGCAATCTTCCGGTGCAAACTTATCTGGGGAACTAGCTGACATTTGAACGCGGTAGACAAAATAAAAATCCCAAATCCAAATATATTACACTTGCTTGACACCTAAAAAAACGTATTTTATTCAAATTTCAAACACTTGCATTACTAAACGCAAACACACTTCAATGTTAAAAATTTCATCTTGCCAAAAATATAGTATCGACGAATATTTAACAAAGTTAACAACAGGCGAATTCTGAGGTTATGACGGATCGAACATGTGAGCAACGATAAGATTTTGAAGAGAATGTAAGCAAAAAAAAATACATCTTAACATCAGAAAGAGAGTGTTGAGATCTCTGGGACACGTAATGAGGAAGGAAGGCTCGGAAAATCTGATACTCGCAGGACGGATAGAGGGAAAGAAGCACATCGAAAACACTGCTTGATATGCTTGATGGGTTTCAGAAAATGGATGGCAGAGCAGTTTTTTAGGAGAAATAACAAGATAAATGATATCAAGAGTTACAAGACACAGGAAAATGCGCAGTGACATGAAACCCCCTGAGACAATCTTACCACCTCCCAAAGAACTGGAATCTTCGTTAGATAATTTGGATGGGGATTAAAATTTATTAACCGATGATGAACATAAAAGAGGCTGATAGGTAAAAATAAACTAACATATGCCGGAATGACCCCAGCCTAATTCAAAATCTTCTTACTAAGCTGACATCCAATCGCCATTTCAAATTACTGAGTAATATATTACTATGGATAGCAGGGATGATTAACTGGTACATCCAGCCGTGGATGATGTCAACAAGTGTAACAGCAAAAGAAAAAACAGAAAACAACCGGTTTGAAAGAAGTTGGTCGGCAAGGATATGATTAACAGAGAACCGACTTTCATAGCGGCGGATTTAGCAATGGATTCGATATAGTCATTCCATTTGAGGTCTGCCGAGAGTGTAAGGCCAATGAAGCGTGGTGTTTTACTCTTTGGGAGGCAAGACTGTTCCATGCTAATGGGAGGTAGATGCGACTGTCTATAGTGGTTAATCGATAGCAGCTTCGTTTTAGAAGCATTGAAATTTACGTGCCATTTCCCACCCCAGTCCACTACGGATTGGAGGTCCTTTTCAAGCTCGGTAGCGAGGTTCGCTTTGTCGCCCACACCGGGTATACAATCAAGACCAGAATAAATTGTGGTGTCATCGATGTACATGCCTACGTGGGATCTAATGGCATCGGGGAGATCATTAATATAGACCAGAAAGAGCGTTGGACCTAGGATAGAGCCTTGAGGGACGCCCGCGTTCGTATGGTAGTTTTGGGAGGCATGTCCATTTAATACTACCTTCAATGTGCGTTTAGAGAGGAATGACTGGATTAGGTCAAACAAATGTCCAGTTATACCGTAGCTCCGCAGTTTGCATAAAAGGCCAGCATGTCGAACGCTTTGGAGATATCCAAGGCAACGGTTCGGGCTTCGTCATTCTTGTCAAGAGCCTGATATATATACTCGGTAATGGTCGTTAGCATATCAGCAGTAGACCTGTTGAAGCGGAAACCGTACTGTTTGTCCGAGAGAAGCCTGTAGGCCGTGAGATGCTGAATCACCTCGGCGTTGAGATTGGCTTCGAAAACTTTGCCGAATTTCGGAAGGAGACTGATAGGGCAATGATTAGCGGGCTCCGTGGGTTCGCCAGAAATAAAGTTTTTTGTTTGGTTGCCTAAGTTTCTTCAAAGACAAATATATGATATATTAAGCGTAGGTAAAAATGATGATACAAGAAAGAAGCCGGAAGTACCAACTGGTGATCGAATTAACAATTTTTTGTCGCAATGAGTCATTGGACTTATAATGTTAAAAAAGTTTGATTTTATTTAGGAAAGAATATATTATATAATATTCGGACAAAAATGTATTATTTAGGATGAGCATATGAAAAATGCAAATGAGATTTATAGAATTACATCTAGGATTAAAATACAAAATAATTAAGTTGCGACTAAGTTCATTTTAATTTATTTCTTTTTCAGTGCCAGGTTATTGAATGTTTGTGCATTGTGGTGCAGTGGATATCGACTCGGAACGAGAGATCGGGGTGCCGAGTTCGAATTCCAGTTGAATTCCTTGCATTCACTTACGCACAAATACCTTCGGCAAAAGTTTTAATTCCTCTCTTCCCTCTAGTTATGGATTAATAATAGGACAGGTTGGGTTCTATAGCCTTGGCTGGCAATCAGTCTACCGCAGAAAGCAATGGCAACCTTACGGAATACTTTCCGCCCAGTCAGTCATGTCACTTTTGAGACATTATCGCCTATATCGTGTATCACGTATGGTGTTTAACTGACTGTCTATTAGAATGTTTAATTCATCATTTGTTCAATAGTGCTAATCAAATCGTTATGTGTTTAAACAGGAGTGAAATTACCCGCAAACCACTAAGTGATTTTGATAAGTACTACACACACACACACACACACACACATGCGTGTGTGTGTAAAAGAGTGAAAAATGTCTCCAATAATATATTCTTTCACTTTATGTAATATATACGTTGTGGTGCAGTGGATATCGACTCGGAACGACAAATCGGGGTGCCGAGTTCGAATTCCAGTTGATTCCTTGCATCCACTTCCGCACAAATACCGTTAGGAAATGTATTAATCCATCTCTTCCCTCCAGTTATAGATTAAATAATATGACAGATTGGGTTCTATACCCAGTCTACTGCAGAAAGCAATGACAACCTATTGCGGGATAATCTTCTGTCCAGTCAGTCATGTCTCTTTCGAGACATGATCGCCCAAAGCGTGTATCACGTGTGGCATTTCACTTGCTCATTGAATCTTTCCATCACTCAGCATTTTTTGTTGTCAATTTAAACCATCTCTAGAATTTCCCAGTCATTCATTCGTCCTTTTCTGTTCACGTTTCCTTTGATCTGATCTCAGTGATTGATGTCATTAATGTTTCTCTCTGCAGTTTCGTTTTTATTTTGTTGTCTCGTTTACGTTATATTAATTTATAACCGTCTTTTTTCATGTAGTCTTCCAACTGAATTTCTTAGAAATTTGACATATTGCAGTGTAGGCATTGATTTGGTCTTATTAGTTTCCGCAATTTTACTCTGATATTGCTCACAATTATAAAAGGGTTACTCCCGCAGGTAGACACTTGGATATATGTTTGCAGTGTAGACCTCCAATTGTAAGTAATTTGTTGATAGCTATGTTAATTGTTGACATACTTTGTATCTTCTTTTGTGTTTCTTCATTTCAACAAACGTCTTGGATGGTCATAGGACGAATCTTTGGTAATTATTTGATTGTTTACTGTGTTCCAATGGGCCCATCTCTCGCCAAGCTCAGTTCACTATCCAAATCTGATTATTTTATTTTTAAGTTCGTTTTCTACATTGATATTCCAGTCAACCTTGATTATAACGTTTTCATGTGATTTTGCTTCGTAGTTTTTACTGTCGGTACGTATAGAACGACATGAGCGACGTTAAACAACTTCGATTTTAGGTAAAATAACAGAAATTATGTAATATTACCCCAATGATTCATTCATTTTTCTCCCTGATTGCGTGAAGTATCTTGGGTGTGTAGCTTACGAAGTCCACATTATTTATTCAAATATTTTCACATACGACGTGCGAGATCGTTTTAATAAATATCTAACTCATGTGCAATTCCATGTGGTGCATGGATTAGCAAAATGAAATTGCTAGATCACTAACGGGTGAGCGATAAGTACGATCTATATTGGGTATTCTACTCATGCAACACATAAGTTACGCTTAATAAATCACTATCTATCTATCTATCTATCTATCTATGTCTGTTCATTATTTATCTATCAATCAATCTATGTATGTATGTATGTATGTATGTATCTATCTATCTATCTATCTATCTATCTATCTATCTATCTAATTCTGTTCAATATCTATCTATCTATCTATCTATCTATCTATCTATCTATCTATCTATCTATCTTTTCATTATCTATCTATCTATCTATCTATCTATCTATCTAGTTTGTTTATTATCTATCTTCTTTTCTTTGTTTTTATATAATCGTGCTCCGTTCATTATCTATCTATCTATCTATCTATCTATCTATCTATCTATCTATCTATCTATCTATCTATCTATCTATCTATGTCTGTTCATTATTTATCTATCAATGTATGTATGTATGTATGTATGTATGTATCTATCTATCTATCTATTTCAAACTGTTTTATCTATCTATCTATCTATCTATCTATCTATCTATCTATCTATCTATCTCAGTTTGTTTATTATCTATCTTTTTTTCTTTGTTTTTATATAATCGTGCTCCCCCAAGCAATGCATTTTACTGTCACTGTTGTACAGGTGATTACATAGGAGGAATGTTATGAGGAGTGAGAGGTTGCAGGGGGTGTCAAGAAGAGTGTAGGAGAGGGAAGAGAGTACTGTTGAAAGTGGGGTGGATGTAGAATAGCATGAGAGATAGGATGTAAGTGAGTGAGACAGGAGATGACTATTGACTTTACATGTAAATTCTTGGATATTGTAACTGTCAGGAAAGCAAGTATGCGGATTCCACAGGCGGGAAGTGCGAGAAAAGGAGCTGTTGGAGTAGAATTTGCGTTTAAAATTTATTGGTTTCAAAGTAAAAGTGTGGGGGCCTAGTTGCTAATCTTGTGGCTCGAGAAAATTCGTGAATAGGGCGTACCACATTACAGATTCTCCGTTGGATTAGATCGAGGACACCTATGTGGATAGCAGGAGGCCCGGATCAGATATGGCAGCAATAATCAATGCACGAGTGGATGGTAGACTTGTATATGTGCAGGATTATTTGGGGTGGAAAAAATTCTTGTCGCAACACAGCCAATTGACATTCTGAGCAGCGGATTTAGCTATGGCTTCTATATAGTTATTTCACTTGAGGTTTGGTGTGAGAGTTAACCCGAGGAGGCTCAGTGTTTCGCTTTCAGGGAGAGAAGCCTTAACCCTGTTAATGGGCGTGAGGAACGATTGTCTGTGGTGATTATTAGATCGCAGCTTCGTTTTGGGAAGCTTTAAAATTTAAGAGCCATTTCTTACCCCAGTCCACCACAGAGTGAAGATCCTTTTCAAGCTCGGCGGCGATGTTCGTTTTTTCAACCTCGGTAGATTTTTGATCAAGACGAGTGTATATATAAATATAAATATATGTATATATACATCAGTCTGTATTATCAATCTATCTCTGAATATATCTATCTCAGTCAATTCGAAAATTGTTTATCTCTTTTAGTCAATATATTATCTATCTCTTTGTCTATGTTCATTTGATCAAAAATATCTGTCCAACTATCTTTCTGTTTAATATCTATTGATTTAATTATGTCATTATGTTAACAGATATCTATCTATCTATCTATCTATCTATCTATCTATCTATCTATCTATCTATCTATCTATCTAAGTCTGTTCATATCTCAGTCTGTTTATATCTCAGTCTGTTTATATCTATCTCTCTATCTTACTTTAATCATCTCCATCTAACTATATATTGATTTATCTATGTTGATTTATCGAATAACCATTACGGTGAAGACCAAAAAATCATAAAATGTTAAGATTCCAACCAAGACTTAAAAAGATAAAATGTGGTCAATAATGTAGACTGGGTCTTCAAAGAAAATCGATTTAGAAAAGTACTGGAGTCCCAATCCTAAAACTTCGGAGATACAAAATTATTGAATTGATCTTTAGATATTTCAGAGAACTGTCTGAATATTTTCGTGTTCTATTTATCCGTGTAAATAGAGTCCATATATATATATATATATATATATATATATATATATATATATATATATATATGTACAAAAAGATAGATAGATAGGTAGATAACGAACAGTTTGAGATAGATAGATAGATAGATAGATAGATAGATCGAAACAGGCTTGAATCTGGATGGCTTATATATATATATATATATATATATATATATAAGCCATCCACATTCAAGCCTGTTTCGATGTATCACGACTCATCAGTGTTGCTAAACATTCACTCTCTTCCAGCCAGGATGGAATCTCGACCGATTTGGTGTCAGTCGGTGTCTATATATATATATATATATACACATACATATGTACAAAAAAGATAGATAGATAGATAGATAGATAGATAGATAGATAGATAGATAGATAGATAGATAGATAGATAGATAGACTCGTTTGGAGTATCTCTACCCGATCTCCCTCTCCGAACCCAGGCCCAACTGACTGACATATGAATTACTCCCTCGGTGCTCTCCAAAATAATTTCTATGGCGAGCGGTCGCAACGGAATACCCATCATTGTCCGAAAGAAATGTGCTCCTTTCCTCTGTTCTCTTTAAACTCTGTAACTTCTGCTTTTTTGCTTCCTGCCTACGGGAAATCCTCCTCCGTGGTTCCTATATATAAAAATTTTGGAGAACCTTCTGACTCCGCTAATTATTGCCCTATCGACCTCCTACCGATCTTTGGCAAAGTGTTCGAAACCATCATCATCGCCGAGCTGGTACAACATCTCGCAGGCCATAGACACTTCTCTGACAAACAGTATGGCTTCCTCTTCACTAGGGTTACTGCTGATAAGCTCACGACCATCACGACCAGTATATACACCATTGCTTCGACAAAAAACGGCGAAGCCCGAACTCTGGCCCTTGACATCTCCAATGCGTTTGACAGAGTCTGGCATGCTGGCATTCTATGCAAGCTGCAGGGCTATGATATAACTGTAAAATTGTTTGACCTAATCCAGTCTTTCCTTTCAAACCGTACAATGAGGGTGGTATTGAACAGACAAGCCTCCCAATACTATCAGATGAATGCGGGTGTTCCTCAAGCTCAATTCTAGGTCCTACGCTTTTCCTTATCGATATGAATGATCTCTCTGATGTCATAAGATCCCAAGTGGGCATATATGCTGACGCCACCTGTGTTTACTCTCGTCTTCATAAAAAATTTACCGACGTTTAAAAAACAAACCTCGTTTCCGAGCTTGAAAAGGATCTTCAATCTATGGTGGACTGGGGTAAGAAATGGCTCGTAAATTTTAATGCTTCCAAAAACGAAGCTGCTCTCTAATAACCACCACAGACAATCGTTCCTCCCGCCCATTAACATTGTTAAGGCTTCTCTCCCTGAAAGCGAAACACTGCGTTTCCTCGGGTTAACTCTCACACCAGACCTCAAGTGAAATAACTATATACAATCCATAGCTAAATCCGCTGATAAGAAGGTTAGTTGTCTGTGTAGGGCCAAGAAGTTTTTCTCGCCCCAAACAATCCTGCACATATACAATTCTACCATCCACCCGTGCATTGAGTATTGCTGCCATATCTGGTCCGGTGCTCCTACTATCCACATAGGTGTCCTCGACCAAATTCAACGGAGAATCTGTAATATGATCGATCCCGACTTGGCAGCTAAGATACAGTCACTTTCTCACCGACGCAGTGTGGCTTCCCTGTGTCTCTTCTAACAATACTTTCACGGCTTCTGCTCCGATGAACCTAGCGCACTGGTACCCACTATACACGAATTTTCTCGAGCCACAAGATTAGCAACTAGGCTCCACACTTTTACTGTGAAACCAATAAATTTTCTACGCAAATTCTACTCCAACAGCTCCTTTTCTCGCACTTCTCGCCTATGGAATTCTCTTCCGCATACTTGATTTCCTGACAGTTACAATCTCCAAGAATTTAAATGTAAAGTCAATAGTCATCTCCTGTCTCACTAACTTACATCTTCTCTCTTAGGCTTTTCTACATCCACTCCACTCTCATCAGTACTCTCTTCCCTCTCCGACTCTCTTCCTGACACCACCTGCAACCTCTCACTCCTCATAACATTCCTCCTCGTCCATCCCATTTTAATCAGTACTCTCTTCCCTCTCCTACCCTCTTCTTGACACCCCCTGCAACCTCTCACTCCTCATAACATTCATCCTTTTTAATCCCCTGCACTGTCGTGATTTTTCAATCGGGGTGTCGTGTCTTTTCGTGCATCTTCTGTAAATAGTTTCAAGACTCTTGCTCCAATGAACTTATCTCAATGTTGCCCACTATGTATGGATTTACACGAGCTACTAGACGAGCAACTAAGTCCCACCATTTTATACTGAAACCGATAAAATATAACAGCAACTTATACTGTAATAGCTTCTTTTCTCGCACTTTCCTGCTGTGGAATTCCCTTCCATATACTTGCTTCCCCGACAGCTACAATATCCAGGAATTTAAATATAAGGTTAATAGACATCTCGTATCTCACTAACTCGCATCTGTTCTTTCAAGTTCTTTTCTCCACCCACATTGCACCGGTATTCTCATCCGTCTATTACCCTCCACCAGATATCCACTATAACTATCGCCTCTGTCTCATCTCTTGCCCCTATGTAACCCCCTGTGCAACAGTGGAAGTAAAACTGAATTTGCTTGGGGTGAAATGATTAAAAAAAGAGAGTCAAAAGCCATCGGTTTAACACGTGAAAGCTTTTCTTAATAAAAAAATGACATCGCCCTATGTAGTCGGTATTGGTTTATTTTACTGGCTTCGAAATGATAAATCTGCCTCATTGGTGTCGGAGATGATACAGTTAGTGAGAGAACCACCCTATCTCACATACCTGTTACTTAGAAAAGAAAACCTCACTGATAAACATTGAAAGAGATTCATCTGTACATTAAAATATAGCACTACGTATCTCCGTCCTGAAAAGATCACCAGAGAACACTGAAACCAAAAACCCCAAAAACAAATATTTAAAAATATTCTTGACATTATAAACTGACAGAGTTGACGTGCTGTAAAAAGCAGAGCAAAATATATTGGATATCAAATAAGGACAATTATACCTGAAAAACAGTTTTCCGTATTGTAGTTGATTTCATAAATAGCGCTAATTAGATGAGCTTTAAGATTTCATTTCCTATAACCTTTTTGCAAAAATTTTCACGATCAGGGCAAGTGCCTCGATTCCGATAGGGACTACAGTCAACCTAATATTCTATAATTTATTTCTCTTGCAATAGCTGGATGCCTATGAATTTCAACGTTTTCTATTTTATTTCTTTGTGGTTTTCTAGAAGAAAGAAATGTGACAGTTTTTATTTATGCAAAAAATTGTCAAAAACTCTATATTGCTTTTTCCCTTTTCTTAAATTACATTAATCTATAAGTGTTTAGAAGAGTTACGCCTATTATGATTTTGTTCATTATTATTATTATTATTATTATTATTATTATTATGTTGTCATTTTTCATGATTATTTCTATTTCTGCCATGGTTGCACTACCTACCAAGTCTGCGGAAAGACCTAAGGCAGGTCGTGGCTTGTTGTTATGGCTACATTTCATGTTATTTCTAGACTTACATAGACAAAGTTCTCCTTAGTGTGTGGGCTGTATTTTACAAAACAATTTGTTGTATATCTCTTAAGCTGGGGTTTCCAGGGATCCTTTAAATGTGTTGCTTTGTTCCATTTTTTATCATTCCAAGTGCACCTACAATCCCTGCACGATTCTTGTCTTCAATTTCCAAATTTTTTATTTCAATTTCCAGGTCCTTATATTTTGATACAGTTTCGAATTCCTTGGTTGCTATATTACAATCCGCTGGACAAACCATTTCAATTAATACGCAATTTTTTTCTTTCTGGTTTTAAAGATAATGTCCGGCCTATTTGGTTCATTTTTCCTGTCTGTGTAGATGGTGTAATCCCATAGAATGGTGATATCTTCTATTTCTGTAACCGGTGCTGGGTGATGATCATACCAGTGTTTGTTTACAAACTTTCCATAGTGTTTGCACATTGTCCAATGTAAATATTGCCCAACTCTATCGTGGCGATTTTTATATTCATTTGGGGTAAGTACAGAACATCCTGATATAAGATGGTCTATTGTGTCTTGGTGTTTGTCACAGAACCTGCCACATTATTATGTATAATATTTGCCAGAAAGTACCTAGTGAAAATAATTTGGTCTTGCGCTTCAAGAATAAATCCTTTAGTCTCAGACTTTAATCCAGATGAACGTAACCATCGATGAGTATTAACTTTATCAACATTGCATTTATTGGCACGTACTGGATATTGGCCATGCAGAGGTTTGTCTTGCCAGTGTTGCTTCATCTGTTCAAGAGCTTTATCTTTGGCTTTTATTTTCATATTTTTGCCGCAATAGTTGGTTTTTAGCTTCTGTTTTGCTTTTCTGCAGAATCTACTAAATGTAAATCTTGCGTGTATTTACTGGCTTCTTTTATTATTGAATATTTTTTCTTTCTGTTTTCATGTTGTTTGACTAATTGTATCATCCAGTCCTTTGTTATTTCTATGTATGTTAGTAAGCCAATAGTTGTTGTCTTGTATGACAATTCTAGCTGAACAGGACCTCTTCCAACTTCTTTACGAGGTATGTATAGACGGTCTACATCAGCCTTTGGATGATGCATCTTATGCTTAGAAAGAAGCTTTCTTTTTTAGAATCCATTCGCCTGATATCGTTTAGAATCCAGTTTAAGATGTTGAAACTATATTTGACAACTGGGATTGCAAGGCTATTAATGGCCATAATTCTATTCTGAGAATTCAATTCAGTTTTTAATATCATTCGTAACCTTCTATAGTACTCTTTACGCACAATTTCTTTCATTCTTTATGGTGAATGTTTTCACTCTCATCTACACCTAGGTATTTATAAGCTTCTTCTGGTTTCAATTCTTTTATTGTTACAGCAGGGTCTAATCTAATTGAGGATGTTTCTTGTATTGATCCACGTAAAACTGTAGCTTTAGCACATTTATTCAAATTGAATTTAATTCCAATGTCTTCGCTGAAGCATTTTACAATTTGCAGAAGACATTCCAGCTCATTATCATACTTAGCATATAACTTTAAGTTATCCATGTAAAATAGATGGCTTATTTTCTTTTGGCCTATTTTATAACCACATTCTGTCTTATTAAGTTGACTGGTTAGTGCTATTAATGATATGCAGAATAGTAAGGGAGACAAAGAATCACCTTGCAATATACCTCTTTTGATGTTTATTTCATCAGACTTACAGGTTCCATTCATATGATTGAGGTAAAGGGTTGTTTTCCATATCGACATGCATTGTTTGATGAAATTGATGACGGTTGATATCTTGTATAAATTTAAAGTCTTTAAAATCCAGGAATGTGGCACACTATTGAATGCCTAACGATAATCTATTTAGGCAGTACTATGATTTTTCTTTGTATTGTAGCAGTTTTCCAGGATCATTCTGTTAATAAGCAATTAGTCTTTACATCCGTAACAGCTACGTTTTCACCCTTGTTGTTCAAGCGGTAATATGTCATTTTTTTTCCAAGAATAAATATGTCTGTTTTGTTAAAATAGATTTTAATAGTTTATATGTTATCGGAAGGCATGTAATTGGTCTGTAGTTTTTCGGGTTGTTTTTTTCACTATTCTTAAGTAGAAGAAATGTAATTCCTTTTGCCATCCATGCAGGAATCTTAGGGGGATCTTTACCCATTTCTTGAAGTTCTTTGGCTAGTTTTTTATGTGATGTATTTAAATAATATAGCCAAAAGTTAGGAATTTTGTCTGTACATTGAAATTTCCAATTGTGTGCTTTTTTCAGTGCACATTTAACATCCTTATTATTATTATTATTATTATTATTATTATTATTATTATTATTATTATTATTTTCTAGGGTTTCTGTTGCACGTCACCTTATAAAAGGAACTATGACCATGCACATTTTTTTATAGGTAAATCTCTTTGCAATGTATGAACTGTACTTATGAGTATATTCCTTTTCGAATTTCTTTAAAGTATGGCCTACCAGGAATCGATTTAATCAATCCATCGCAACATTTTCCAGTGAATCCGAGGGCTGCAACAACAACGATAATTACTGATGTCCCCATGTGCCACATTTTTAGTTTCCCCGTTAAGATCCTTGCATTTGAATTGTTTTTTGAAGATTTTCAAAGATGCATTACAATGTACGAGAATTACCATGTAAATAAGCACGCACATTCCTCTGATGGGGAGGTTGTTAGGGGCATGGTATCACCTTTTAATTGCTGTTGACCCCACGTCCACTCTGACCCGGAGTGGTAGCACCTGTTAAGGTCCCAGCTATGGGCAAATAGTCAACCCTTAAACTGGGGTAAGAACACTATGAAACTATAAAAAACACTTTTATAGAAATATATACATTTTTGAGGGGAAAACACTACCAGTAATATATATTTGAAGAAAAAATTATTACCATAAAATATTTTTGAAGAAAAATGTATTCACAACAAAACATGTTTGAATACAAAAGAAGAAGTCCTTTTCAGTTTTCTAAATTAAAAAACCAAAAAAATTAAAAAAACCAAAAAAAAAATTTGATTACAATTTCACTAAATCAACCTTCCCACTATAAACATACATTAAAAAAATACCTTAAAACCACACCTTTTTGGCATTAAATAACCCAAAGAGGTTGATATACCGTTAAGCAAAATTCCAACTCAAATTCTTTTGTATTCATGTATATGTTCGACTGTTCAGTGTGTGTGTGTGTGTGTGTGTGTGTGTGTGTGTGTGTGTGTGTGTGTGTGTGTGTTGTACAGTGCTATAAAACTTTTATAGATCTCTATAATCCGGTCTGGGTGATGTTTATACTGCTTTCTTACAACTTTTTTCTCGTAAAAATTGCATATTTTCCAGGCAAATATTGGTCCGATGAACTTAGATCACTGGTGCCACCTAAGCACGAATTTGCACGAGTACTAGATTAGCAACTAGGTCCCACCCTTTTACAGTTAAACAGATACGATGTAACCGTAATTTCTACTCCAACAGCTTCTTTTCTCGCAGTTCCTGCCTGTGGAATTCCCTTCCACAAGTCTACTTTCCCGACAGCTACAATCTCCAGGTGTTCAAATGTAGGGTCAATAGACACCTCCTATCATACTAACTTCCACTTATTCTCAGAACTCTCTCATCTACCCAACCCTCATTCTCGGTATCCTTACCAGCCTATCACCCACCCTCTGACATTTCCTATATTTAACCATCCTTTCTCCACTTTATGTAGCTCCCCTGAGCAGTACTGGCAGTGAAATGTCTTGCTCGGGGTGAAACGCTTATGAAAAAAAGAAGAAGAATCTTGTGTAATTTACGTTTCAGAGAGTGTGTTAATGACTGATGCATAATCATATCTAATAATCCTACGTAGCAATTAAGAATAAATTTAGAAAACATTTATGTACACTACCGGCCATAATTATGAGGCCACCCCAGTTTTTCATTAAAGAAATGATGAACTTCATAGTATTTTTAGTGGATAATTCTGAGTGAATATAGTTAAGTGTCACATGTGATACACGCTCGGGTGTATTATGTCTCTTACGAGACATGAGTGACTGGAAATAAGAATATTCCGCAATAGGTTGCCATTAATTTCTGCGGTAAACTGGTAACCAGCCAAGGCTATAGAACCCAATCTGTCCCGTCATTTTACCCATAACTGGAGAGAAGAATCGGATTAATACCTTTGCAAAGGGTATTTGCGCGTAAGTGAATGCACAAAATTCAACTGGAATTCGAACTCGGCTCCCCGATTTCTCGTTCTGAGCTGATATCTGCTACACAACAACACATATCCTAGATTGATATATAGATAGCAAAAAGATAGAAAAAAAGAGATACCTTACCGGCCATAATTTTTAGGCCACCTCAGTTTTTCAAAACTAATAATGTATATCATACTATTTTTAAATAGATAATTCTAAATGAAAATAAAATGGTTCTTTTGTTTTTCTCATTTTGCAAAATTTTACAAGGCAGGGAAGCAAAGATGATCTCGTCCAAATCCCCCTATATTTTATTCATTCTTTCATTGATGAAGCTGCAATATAGGTTATTATTAAATATTTATAAATCCATTTGATGCACATGTTATTGTGCAGTATTAACAAAACAACCATTCTATTTCATTTACAATTATTCATTTGTCAATAAATACAAAAAATGTATGGAATACATCATTTTTTAAAAATTGGGTGACCTAATATTAATGGCCGGTAGTGTACCTTAGTTTATGCTTAGCAATATTAACCTGAGCAATGCATTTTAGAATGAATTTTTCAAACCCAATAAATTTATGATCCCATCATCGGGGCTTTTGCGTTGGGTCAACACTCTTACCTGTAAAAAAGACAAGTTGCAGATAAATCGACGATCTCTTTGTTGATGGCAAGATGTCTTCGATGTCTTCCGCTTCTCTGATAATGGTGTCATTTAGAAGGACCAGAGCTTAGATAACTCAATTGAATACATTGATGAGAATTGATGAATTCAATTATTTCATTTAACCTCTGCTGAGCGGATTAATTTTAACGGAAGCTGATGTCGGTTGATCAGTTTTATTTTTTAATATTTACTATTAAATCTTTATTTCTTATTATCGATCACTTTAAGACAGGTCGCCTTAAAGGCCTTATCTTTCAGTAATATCCTGATCGATGATAACACATGTATTATATTATAAAGAGTTGTATTCCTTTTTCTTAGTATCACATTCATATTAACTTTCACACACACACACACACACACACACACACACACACACACACACACACACACATATATATATATATATATATTAATACAGGTTTCATTGAATAATATAGACAAGTTCTGTCTATTTATTTTGTGTAAGATCCGTTCGTATGATCTGATTAGCTTGATAGTGTTGTCATGGAAAGACGACAAGAAATCGCAATAATTGTTGATTTTTTTATCAGGTCTGAGCTTTCAGCTTACATAAGCCATTATCAAAGGATGAACATTTAATGTTCAGTGAACATAGAACATTTAAATTATTATTAACAGAGTGGAGTTATACAGAGAAAATTAGACAGGTCCATTTTTTGTGTCGCACATGGCTGTAGACCGAGAAGGAATGGTGGTAGTGGGTTTTTGGTCAATTGAATGTATAGTGGCATGAGGGATTGGTCTGGGAACTGCTGCTACTATGGTGTAGGGGGGTAAGTATAATAACTATGACCTCTCCCGTCGATTATAGGCATTGAAGTATGTTAGTGGAGGTGTCGAAATTTATTTTATTTAGGCTAGGTTTAAATTGTTTGATGTAGAATTTTAAGTTTTCGTTTATTTTTTTCTTGTCTAAGTATATGCGTATTTTCAACGAGTGTTTTCCTAAGAAGTGTGTGTTGATAGCCGTGGTGTTTTAAATGTCGGAATATGTTAGAATTTTCATTTAAGTGCAATGTAAGTCTCCGCGAAAGCGAGTTAGTAGTATGTCCAATGTAGGTATTATTTAGTTTGTTAGAGATACATTCTCGAAAGGGGCATTTGAATTTATACACTTTACACTGTTTTTTTGCAAATCGCTAACGGTGGGGGAGGAGTCGTTGCGGACGATTGAGTTGGATGTTGTGGATTTAGCGTAATATATGATAAATTTAATTATTTTGTTGGGGTCTGTCGGAGATATATTAGTGTTTATGAGTTTTTTAGGATATTTTCATCTAGTTGGTAGTTGGTGTGCATTTGGCTACGATATAAGAGAGTGATATGTTTGGGGTTGGTTGGGCTATTATATATATTTGTATAAGTGCATGTTAATGTGTTTGCATATATATATATATATATATATATATATAGGAAAGAATATTAATAAAAAGTTTTGAATTTAAAAATGTACTTTTTTTTAACAGTATTTGTTTATTTTTATTATATTTTATATTTCAGACCGTCCTCGGTCCTTCATCAGAAACAAGTGATTTTTAAATTTGAATTAGAAACGTATTTCACGATAGCGTCCGAATATCTTTGTTTACATCACGTGGTGTGTTTGTTCACAACATGCAGGTACGTCCGTAGAGAAAGACTGTTTGTTTTAGATAAAAATTTCTTGGAATATCTGAAAAAAAATTTTTACCTATTGAAATATTTGTAAAGTTTCAACACACCTAAGACCCTATTTAACCCTAGCTTGTGTGTTTTCTTTCTTTCTGCGTGTGTATGTAGAACTAAAATTGGAGTCTATTAGTAAACATTTGCAATTTTCTAAAGTATGATCAGATTGATTAAAATGGGCTGCAATTGGGGAGTATACATTTAAACTTAAAATTCTAGAAGCTATCTATATCATATACGACAAAAAAATGTATACTCCCCAATTGCAGCCCATTTTAATCAACCTGATCATACTTTAGAAAATTGCAAATGTTTACTAATAGACTCCAATTTTAGTTCTACATACACACGCAGAAAGAAAGAAAAATACTGGATTTTAAAATTAAATACACACAAGCTAGGGTTAAATAGGGACTTAGGTGTGTTGAATCTTTACAAATATTTCAATAGGTAAAATTTTTTTTTCAGATATTCCAAGAAATTTTTATCTAAAACAAACAGACTTTCTCTACGGACGTGCTGCATGTTGTGAACAAACACACCACGTGATGTAAACAAAAAATATTCGGACGCTATCGTGAAATACGTTTCTAATTCAAATTTAAAAATCACTTGTTTCTGATGAAGGACCGAGGACGGTCTGAAATATAAAATATAATAAAAATAAACAAATACTGTTCAAAAAAGTACATTTTTAAATTCAAAACTTTTTATTAATATTCTTTCCTATACATATTAAGACAGTATACGTGGATGATCATCACTATATATATATATATACTTAAACTGGTTTTCGTCTGATCACCGAAGTTAAGCAACATCAAGCTGGTCAGAAAACAGATGGATGACTGTTTGGGAATGCCATGTGCTGTAAACGTAAGGACCAAAAATGGTCCAGCAGTCTTCCAGGTTTGGGGGTTGGACGCAGGGTTAATAACCCTGTCCCATAAAAACAGTTTGTTACGGAAACATTAATAAAAGTCGCTGCCCTACACACCATTGAGTGTAACGGGTGAGATGATGACGATATATATATATATATATATATATATATATATATATATATATATATATATATACTAAACATATATTGTTAAATATAAGAGACTATGAATTTATATTGTGTTTAATTATGAGTCGTTCTAAACTTCGTATATTGGTTTTAATTTCAGGCGAAAATAAAGACGAAAATTGTCCAACATTTCGATATTTTTTCTTATGCTGTTTCTAAGCTTTCGGCTCAAATGAGCCATCTTCAGAGAAATTAAATAGGTGTTTACATAAAGATATCTACCATCGAAGATGATGTTTGCTTTAATTTCAGGGGAAAATAAAGAAAAACAATTGTGCAACATTTCGATATCATTTTATTATGCTAGTTCTAAGCTTTCGGCTCGCATGAGCCATCTTCAGAGAAGTTACAAGGACTTTAACATAAAATCATCCACCAGCAAAAATAATTTATCTTGTGTTGACGTAAAACATTGCTATTCAACAGTCACCGAATCGCAGACGCAGTTGTTAAATTTGTAATGTAGTTCTATGACGTCACACCGCGTGAGAGACCGAAATGTTAGCAGAACCATATGACTAAATACAATATAATGTGTTGTGACCAGATTAAAATGTGATTTTTATTGAGTGTGGGTTGCTTTGATTTAATATAGATAGCCACTCATATCAGAAGATGCTTTTTACTGTGTGTATGATTAGGTATTATTGTTTTATCGACAAAAATCTAATATTACTTACATTGCTATATATATATATATATATATATGTATCCATATATATATGGATATATATGTATATGTGTGTATGCGTGTGTGCGTCTGTGTTTATGTGATTGTGTGTATTCCTGTCTACGCATGAGTTCGTGCGTGTTTGTAGAGGTGTGTATGTATGTGCTAGTTTAGATATGCTCAGCATTTCAAACGGAAACTTGGTTTAAAGAGTAAGTAATGATGAGTGTCACCTTAGGACTTATGGTTTCAAAAGGGCAAAGGGTATTTGAAGATTGCGAACGTATAGGAAAATTAAGTTTTTCTAATCTTCTCAAAAGAAACACTTAAACTGCGTTAAAATTGCGTGTTTGATGTCTCATCTTTGATCTATAATCGGACAACATCTAACGATTTGTAACCAGACAGGAAGGAATATACTCGGAGTTTTAAAGAGGAAGCGATATTGAGAGTGTACAAGATATATGTGAGTGACCTAAAACGTATCAGCGACACAGACACACACACACACACACGTGCGCGCGCGCACACACACACACACTATATCTATTTATCTATATCTATATATCTATATATATATATATATATATATATATAGTGTTGTCCAGCTCTTACTCTGATGAGAACTGGTGACTCCTTCTTTATATAACATGTAATTATGGTCTTGTCACGGTGTCCATGGGCCCCGAGGAAGACTCTGAAGATCCACATCCACTTTTGCAGATATCATGAATATTTAATATGGAAAATTCAGGATATATATATAGTCATCCGCAGAAAGATCTGTTTCGCCGTATCACAGCTCATCAGTACAATTAGAAATCCGATTGCTTCTAGCCAGAATTGAAACCCGACCGATTTGGCATCAGTCGGCGATTCTAACTCTGAGCTATTGGCGCTCGATGAAGGAAGACAGACTTTAGCGTTTTATATACAATGTAAACGCAGGCCGAGAGTGTTCGAATTCAGTACTGAATGAACGATGCGTAGATGCATGTGTTTGTTAGCTTTTTTCAAAGTTTACCGTTTCTTCATATATTATATTCAAATAAAACTCGGAAAATTACTTGTGTCGTTTGGCCATTTCAGCGAGAAAACCGCGTTTCTTCAGTGACAATATTTTATTATGCAGATAAGGAGAAATTTCATATACAAGAAATTCATATTAAGGGTAGCACAAACAATTGTGTTAACTATTCACTGTTCGTAGTAATTGACATTTTTAAGCGTGCTTATGCGTGCTCGATATTTAGTAGATTAAAAAAATAAAAAACATAATTTCTTGCAACACAAGTGTTTTTGTGTCTCGGTACTACTATGTTTGTATTATAAACATTTATAATAAAAAATTACTATATATATATATATATATATATATATATATATATATATATATATACTCACAGTAATATAATTGGCTGGTGTCAGCCATAAATACAGACTAAGCCTATTGCATAAGCCTATGCTATATATATATATATATATATATATATATATATATATATAGGGTGTTTGGGCATCAGTCTCTCTTTTATGCAAATTTTATTAAAAAGGACAAAAGGACAGGCAAGGTGTTACGGTTAAGTTAATATAACTTAACGAAACAGAACTTTTGCAATGCTTACTTTTCAATTAGTTTTATTTTCAGTTTTTTTCTGTTTCTTTTCTAATTTCTTTTTAGTTTTCGCTGTTCTGTTGTTTTTTTTCTTTTTTTAAGTGAGGCATTCTAGTAAATTACGTGCACTATTTCATTCTGTACTAAAGAACCAAGATAATTATTTCTTCATGTGTTTGATGACCTTATCAACATTTTTATTTACTGAGTCCCAGTTTTCTTTTTTATCATTTACATCATCATTATTAAAATAATGTGATTGTTTTCTATTTCTTGACAGTCCAAATTCTTTTAAAGTGATTCCCCTATTGCGCTGTTTTGTAATTCCTTAGCGTCTCCATTTTTGCTTTCTTTTTAGTCATCCAAATTGGGAATATTAAGTCGAACTTCTTTAAGCGCAAGTTATATCATTTTCTTTAGTTTATACAATTCTTGTTTGTTAATTTGCAAATTCAACAAATTTGGAATTTCGTCCATTGTTTCCGGTTCAGTTGCATTTATTTCTGATGTAATGAATATTCATACACCTTGGTTTACACTCACAGTAATATAATGAGCTGGTGTCAGCTATAAATACAGTCTAAGGACTAAGCCTATAAACTAAGCCTATTGCATAAGCCTACGCCTAAACATATTGCATATGACCAGTACCGGCTCATAACGGCTACTTGCTAGTTTGTTCTAGCAGGTTACATTTGCCAAACCACTTAGCTACTTCAAATAATATACATATATATCCCATTTCGGGACATATCAGTTGGCGAAGAAAATTCGAAACTACTTAACAGGAATAAAAATATATATTAATACAGTTGACAACACTAACTAAAGAGAAGCCTTAGAAAGTCTCGTTTGTCACTTACAGACGGAAAGTAAATTATTGTCCCCACATTTTTTGTTTAAACGCTTATTAACGAGGAACATTAGAAAAGGAACAAAAACTTATGCAACGCTTACAGAATGTAAGAAATTATCCCCACTCTTGTTATTATTTATAATATTTTATTGTATAAATAAATTAGAGCCAAAAATTTTGTGGATGCGTTGGCAGAATGGAGCAAATTGCGGGTTTATTTAAGGTTCTACAAGTCACCTTGCAGCAACAATTCAACAACAACAATTTATGCAGCAACAAGAAAGGTTTGGAAATTTCTTTTAACAACAGGCAAAAGACAATATTTGGGAAGACGTATTATTAAGGACAACGAAAGAATCGTGTTCTAGATTTTTTTCTGTTGAAGGAATTTAATATTCACTCTTTGAATTTAAATACGACCCTGACAGTGGTTCAACGGTTGGGACTTATTTTCGTAGGTTTGAAACAATATTTACCAAAATATGTGAATAATGGTCCGACGAGGAAAAAATCAAGCTATTTTTGCAGAAGTTGGTAACGGAAGAAAATACAGAATACGAAAATATAATCGTCCGAAATGAGCCAGTTTTTACATTGAATGAAACAGTAGAAATATTGTGGAAGATTTCGATAAAAGTGATAGTCTATTTCATACACGATACAAGTGTCTAAATATCGTAAAACAATAGGTTAATGAGTTTATTACGTATGCAGGTTAAGTAATGCACAATGTGAGGCGTTTAATTTAAAGGAATTGTCAAGTGACATGTTCAAGTGTCTAATTATTGTGCAGGGGCTAACGACATGGAAGGACCAAAAAATTAGATCTAGAATTCTCACTATCATAGATAAGGATCTGAAGATTACGCCACAAAATTAACGGAAAAATGTCAGCGACTTCTTCTTTTATGTGCCCTGTCCCTTGAGGACGTAGGCGATCAAGGCTTTCCACGTTTGCCTATCCCTGGTGGCTCTGAGCACGCCTTCTCCTGTTAAACCACTCAAACCCCGCTCTGCCATCCACTAGCTCAAGCCCATAAATCTAGAATATGAATGTAAAAAAATAGCATGGCCAAAAAATGAGGGATCAGTTTATATACTGATTATAAAAGAAAATTGATCCCCCATTCTAGACCCACATTAAGAAGAATATATATGCAAACTGATAAACAGTTTGCATATATATTCTTCTATGTGCCCTGTCATTTGAGGATGTAGGCGATCATGGCTTTCCACGTTTTCCTATCTCTGGTGGCCCTGAGCACGCCTTCTCCTGTTACACCGTGCAATCTTCGTTCTGTCATCCACCAAATCAGGTCCTTCAAATATGTTATCCACTGCTTTCCCCTATCTCTTTTTCCCTCTATCTGGCCTGTTAGTATCAAGTCCTCCAAGCACTCCTTCCTCATTGCGTGTCCCAGGAACTTCAGCTGTCTCTTCTTGATGCTCAGTATTAATTTCGTTTTTGTTTTCAAAAAAATTACACACATACTCGATTCATGAGATTCGCAGCATCCTTCTGTAGAAGCATATCTCGGATTGAGAAGAGCATTTCGCGAGAACAAACTGTATGACAACAGAAGTGCATATAAAATAAATAAAGAAAAATTATATGCAGTTCATGTGGCGGACAGCATATAAAGAAGGGATTTAGGGATTAAATATGTTTTAATTGTGGGCGTGTAAGCCATGGAAGTTTTCATTGTAAAATGAAACAGAGAAAAGTAAAATCAAAGTCGCAAACAGAGGAAAGTAGTTTTGTCGGAAAACGAAAGTGAGGAGGATAAAAGAAGAAAATACCTCAATATAAAACTAAATGGGTAGACTGTAAAATTATTACTCGATTCAGGAAGGGATTCTTCTTCTTCTTCTATGTGCTCTGTCCATTAAGGACGTAGGCGATCATGGTTCTCCACGTCTCTCTATCCCTTGTGGCTCTTAGTATGTTTGCACCTGTTACACCTCGCAACCCCCGTTCCGTGATCCACCTGATCAAGCCCTGTAAATAAGTTATCGGTTGCTTTCCTCTTTCTCTTTTTCCTTCTATCTGGCCAGTCAGTATCAGGTTCTCCAAGCTCATTCCTTCCTCATTGCATGTCCCAGGAACTTCAGTTATCTCTTCCTAATGCTCAGCATTAATTTCCTTTTTGTTGCCATTCTTTCCAAAACCTCATCGTTGCTTGCATGCTCATTCCACGATATCCGCAGCATCCTTCTGTAGAACCACATTTCCGCTTCTTCCAGTTTTGTCCTCATTTTCGATATTTCCAGTTACTCGATACTAATATAAATAATATAAACATTCTTCTTCTTCTATGTGCCCTGTCCCTTCAGGACGTAGGCGATCATGGTTCTCCACGTCTCCCTATCCCTTGTGGCTCTTAGTATGTTTGCTCCTGTTACTCATGACAACCCCCGTTCCGTCATCCACCTGATCAGGCCCTGCAAATATGTTATCCGCTGCCTTCCTCTGTCTCTTTTTTCTCCTCTCTAGCCTGTCAGTATCAGATTCTCCAAGCTCTCCTTCCTCATTGCATGTCCCAGGAACATCAGTTGTCTCTTCCTAATGCTCAGTATTAATTTCCTTTTTGTTGCCATCTTTCCAAAACCTCATCGTTGCTTGCATGCTCAGTCCACGATATCCGCAGCATCCTTCTGTAGAACCAGGAAGTGATATCTCGGTAATAAACGAGTAAACATGGAAAACAAATCTGTTAACCACCGTTGACTAACGCAGCCAAAATTGCTGGGGAAGTGTTATAAAAGACTTAAGTTTAAAAATGAATTATTATGTAACATTTCGTTCATGGGAAAAATTCACAAATCGAAAGTTTATGTGCTCCCTGGTTCAGTAAACCTCTTTGGTTTAGACTGGATCGTATCGTTTAACTGTGGGAATTACCGGTAAATGCTTTTTATAACAAAGTTATAGAGAACGATGAGACGAAGAAAACAGAAATAATTATTACGGATTTGAAAAGTGAATTCCCTCGCGTCTTTTCAGAAAGACAAGGTCTGTGGACAAAAACAGAATTCAACTCCGAATTGAAAAAAAATATTAAACCTCTTTTTTTTTTAGACCAAAGAGAAAAGTTACATCTTCGAAACTAGACACAATAAATAAGGAATTTAAAAAATTGGAGAAAAATGGCATAATTTCAAAAATCGATATCTCGGATTGCGCGTCTGCAACCGTATATATCTAATATAAATCTAAACTTATTTATAAATGGAACTTCGTCTGTGTGTGTGTGTGTGTGTGTGTGTTTGTGTGTGTCCTATAAACTCCGAAACGGCTGAACCGATTTTCTTGAAAATTTACACAGTTGTACTATAAGCGTCTGCAAGTGTTCTTAGCTAGGTTTTGTGTCGAGGTACCCCCGATATATATCGATAATCGAAAAAATCGGGTTATAGAAGGAGTGGTCCGATTTTAATCAAATTTGATACACTCATAGACAAAGACATAACAAACGATATTCAGAAGTTTCCAGGTTGCAGTACTTAGAATAGTGCAGCAAATCGATAAAAAATATATATATATATAAAGGGGAAGATGTTTGTGTGTGTGTCTGTTTATCTGTCTGTATGTCCTTTATACAAATCCACAATTTTTATCCGATTCTCACCAAACTTCATACAAATATTCTTTAGGCTGAGTCTGGGCTCCAGGACCTGGGTTAGTTTTAAAGCTTTCATTACACCCGAGCAACACCGGGCTATACTGCTAGTATATATAAAAATAAAACCGAAAAATCTGAGTGTGTGCTTACTTTTTGATAGGCTTAAAAGACTGTTTGAAATACCATGCGTACCCTCTGTTGTCTCCGGAGGATATATTCACTGAATTAAACTGAAGTAGAGTGTTTTCAAAGTTGGACTTATCGGAGGATTAAAGTTAAAGTCATTGAAGAATGTTTAAATTACCTGACAATAAACGCGTATAATTGAATTTGTAAACTAAATCGTCTTTCGTTTGAATGGAAGGTAGCTCTAAGCTGCTTCTAGCAAATAATGAACACAATGTTGGCTGGTATGGAGTATGCAATAGCATATGATATTTTGATAAAAAGTGAAAAAGAGGCCCAACACAAAACGCATATTAGAGCAGTATTTCAGAGAATTGAGGATTACGGGTTCAAGCTGAGTGCTGAAAAAGGCGAGTTCGTCTTGAAGAAGATAAAATATTGAGGGCAGACCATTGACAGTAAAGGAAGAAAACCGAATTCAGAAAAGGCTGAGGCTATAAAAAATATACCAGCACCTGATAATGTGGCTAAACTTCCGGTGTTCTTAGGATTAGTAAGTTACTATAGCATTTATATCCCAAAAATGTATGATAAGAGAGCTCCTTTAAATAAGTTGGTGAAAAAGCGCGTAAAGTTGTTATGGTCGAATGAAATTGAACATGCTTTAAAAAAAAAGATAAAATATGTCTATTAGCAGACATATCGTTAATGTATTTGGTGACGAATAGGAAAATTATTGTAGTAGCAGATGCTAGTATTGAGGAACTTGGTGCTGTGTTGCTTCATAAATTCGGGAACGAATCTACGAAGCCAATAGCACATCCCACGAGAACGTTACTGCCCGCGGAACCAAGTAACAGTCAAATCGTAAAAATCTACGGTGTAAAAAAATTTACAGGTTTCTAATCGGAAGAATGTTTAATCTGCAAACAGACCACAAACCACTGTTATCAATATTTGGAAAAAAGGTATACCATCTCACACGACAAATCGACTACAGCATTGGGGTGTAATTATATTGAATTATAATTTCAAAGTGGAATTAAAAGTGTGCCATTAAAGCAGCTAGGTCACACCGACGGGTTATCAAGATTGATGCCTAAATATATGGAACCACTAGAAGAAACATTAATAGCAGCGCTCAGAGACGAAAGTGAATTGTCGGTTCTGTTATGTAACACTATTAAAGAACTACCGGTTGAGCTAAGAGATGTGAAAAAGCATCGGAGAACAATGATTCTTATTAAAAAAATGATCAAGCAAGTCTGGTTGATCGAGAAAACGACAAAAGGAAGTAGTGTGTCTCCGTCTTAAATCTGCGAACAGGTATACTATACGCAGATAGTGATGAAATGCCGACTGTTCTGAAAAAGAAAATTCTGAAAGAATTTTACACTGGCCATCCAGGCATTTCGAGAATTAAACCTCTAATGAGAAGTTATGCTTATTGACCGAGGATGTACCAAAACATAGAAAACTTGGTGAAACTGTGCAGAAGATGTTACCAGGCAGCAAGGAATCCACCGGTAAAGATTCAACCATGGTCAAAGAGAGATGTCCCATGGACTCGATGCGGGGCCAATAAATGTATCTTATTACCTAATTATTGTGGACAGTTTCACGAAGTGGCCAGAAATTGTAAAGTGCAAACATCCTACTGCAACAAATACAATAAACGCACTTAATGAAAATTTTAGTCTCTTTGGTCTCCATACAACTATAGTCAGCGACAACAGAACGCAGTTTACGGGAACAGAATTCAAAGAATTTTGTTCATCATTGTCCATTGAACCCGTGACGATGACAGTATATCATCCAATATCGAATGGACAGGCGGAAAAATTCGTGGACACATTCAAACAGGCGTTGAAGAAAAGTCAAGGCGTGCACACGAAGTAAAGAAGTATTCAGAAATTTTTGGCACTATATAGAATCACGCCAAACCCGAATAGGACGTCGGGGTTATTGTTATGACAGTTAATGTGATAGAAAAAATATGCTCTTTGTTCGAGGGGCTGTTACCTAGTCCGGCGAAGAAAGCTGATAAAAAAGTTTTTGAAGAACTTTAGGGTTGTATGTACTGGGAAGAAGGAATGATAACCAAAGAATTGGACACGTCATATATGACATAAAAGTGAGAAACTTTCGGTGCAACAGACTTTGGGATCAAATGAGACCCAGACACAGTAGAGACGTCACGGAAAATACCGAAGAAATTCCAGTGGAACTACTGTATGAGGCTTTTGAAATTTTCGTCCCAGCAAGACAACATTCGACAATGGAGTTATTCCAGACCTCAAGGGCAGAGGTGTCAGTGTGTCAAACGCCAATACAGCAGGGAGGATTGAGGCGAAAAAGATTTAGGAAAAAATCAATCGATTATGTTCATACCCTAAAAAGAGAAAATATTGAAGCTGAATTTCACGGAAAAATTTAGCTCAGTGGGAGGTGATGTAATGAATACGCATATACCTTGGTTCCCTGTCACAGTAATATGACTGGTTGGTGTCAAACAAACTAAGGCGTTAACCAGGCCTATTGCATAAGCCTACGCCTAAGCATACTGCATACGACTACGACGAGTACCGGTCCATTTCGGCTACTTGCTAGATTGTCCTACCCGTTAACATTTGCCAAAACCACTTAGTTAATTCGAATAATATATACATCTTTTTCCGGGACATATCAGTTTCCAAGCTCTTGAAATTCTCATAGATTTTACATAATCTAATACTTCCTAGAGCAAATAAAGAACATTTTTATAATGAGACTTACAAACTTTACTATCATATTTATAATCTAGGTGTTTTTATAATCACATCTCATATTTGTTATTACTTCTTGATCCATTGAACTGATAGGAGAAGTAACAATAGTTTGAAAATAGCATGCATAAATAGCATGCATAAATAGCATGCATAAATAGTTTCACGCAAGAAAATCAATTAAGATTCTTAAGGATGTGCATTGCAATTTTAGAGAAGTATCACATATTTCTTTCGTTTTTTCAGGCTTTTCCAAATATTCAAATTTGCTTGAACTGATGGAATGTAAACATTAAAATAAAAGATAAAATATATTACTAAAGATAATTTTTATCCATCCAAGCAATTCTTTGGTTTCTATGGCTGACTGGAAAATGACTAAAAGTTTTGAAGTTACGAAACCACACCGATCTTTCATTAATTATCTGTTTTGTTTTATATTGTGCTGAAGCCTTTGCTCAAGTCAAGCTCTTCTTGTAATTCTTAAATCCCGATGCATGTTTGTTTTTCTTTTTCTACTTTAATTGGTAAACGCTTCCAGTATCATCCACTTTCGTCAGCATTGTAAATTTCATCAGCAGTTTTTTCTTCCAAGATAGTTTTAGATTCTGTACGAAACCATCAATGGAAGCTGATTTTCTTTCACCAGAATCCATAACGATTTTTGAAGCATTGTAAACATCTATCACTAAAACTTGTATTCTGTATCTATATTTAAATCCTCATACATAGATCGGTAATAATCATTTGACCAGAAATAGCCACGCCTTCTGAGCGCGTCATTTAAAAACACTCGAGAAGCATCTTGTCAAGATTTTGGATCATGAAGAGTCTTTTTATGAGTTGTCTGACTGCTGTGCTCTGCTGATTTCATTTACCCCAGAAGAGTTTTGTTGGTTTTCTTTATATCTTTGAGAATAGTTTTGACAATGTTAGATAATTTTGTTAGGTAAGTTGAACTTAAATAATTTCTACTTTCTGACGTAACGTAAAAGAAGTTATATTACTTTTACTTCTAGTTAAAATTTATTCTGTGTGAAATATTTTGGGTTAAGAAATTTGAAATTAATAACAATTATCAGCAGAGAAAAGAACAATATTAGAACGTAGCTTATTCCTAAATCGCAGCATTGAGGAATTCGATTTTGAGGATGTTCTGATCCGAGGACCTCTAATATATATATATAGTGTATCGAGGCAGTAGATAATTATCTAAATATATACTGTTAAATATATAAGACAATGAATGTCTATTATGTTTAATCATGAGCAGTTCTAAGCATCGTATTTTGGCTTTAATTTCAGGGGAAAATAAAGACAATAATTCTCTAACATTTGAATAATTTTGTATTAAGTCGGTTCTAAGTTGGATGTTTTATGTTAACGTCCTTGTAACCTCTCTGAAAATGGCTCAGCTGAGCTGAAAGCTTAGAACCAACTTATTAAAAAATTATCCAAATGTTGGAGAATTTTTGTTTTTATTTTCACCTGAAATTAAAGCCATAATACGATGTTTAGAACGGCTCATGATTAAACAATAGCTATTCATTGTCTCTTATATTTAACAGTATATGTTTAGAAGGTAAATGAAAATTCAAACATATTCCGTCATTTAGTTATCATCGGTTATCAACGCACACTTCTGAGAAAAACGCTTGTTGATAACACGTACATACTCAAACAAGAAAATAATAAGCAGAAACTAAAAATCCTCGAAGCACTCTACATTAAACAATTTAAACCTGGTTTGAATACAATCAATTTCGATATTTCCAATAACGTACTCAAATGTCTGTAATCAGACCAGGGACCACAACACCACTATTTTGTCACTGTCTTCGGCCATCCGCCACAGTAGGGATGGACTTATATTTTCAATTCAATTCTCTTTATTGTTAATAGCTTAAATGTTCTATGTTTACTGTGTGTTAATATTTACTCTTTGATAATGGCTTATGTGAGCCGAAAGCTTAGACTCGATAAAAAATTCAACAAATACTGTGATTTTCTGTAGTCTTTCAACGACATCACCATCAAGTATATCAGACAGTAAAGAACGGATCCTACACAAAATTAATAGACAAAACTTGTCTATATTATTCAATGAAACCTGCATTAATATATATATATATATATATGTGTGTGTATGTGTGTGTGTGTGTGTGTGTGCTACCATTTAGATGTTGTAGGAATAAGCTACGTTCTAATATTGTTCTTTTCTCTGCAGATGATTGTTATTCATTTCAAATTTCTTAACCCAAATTGTTTCTAATAGCAGCAAATCGTCTGCCTATAGACAGGAAACGAATGCAGCGATATACAAAGATAGAAAAGGGCGTAAGACAAGAATGTGTCTTTTCACTTGATCAGTTCAACTTGAAGTTATGCCAGGATTCGTCATCAGCGATCCTAATCTGAACAACATAAGATACGCAGATGTTACAATGCTAATAGACGATACCGAAAAAAAAAACTGCAAGTCCTCCTAAAAAACGTAAATGAAGAAAGTCGAAAGAAAGAACTACAAATAAACTACAAATATATTACACAAAAACCGAATGTATAGTCATCAGCAAACAGAAGAATCTAATATACCAATTACAGGTTGGGAATACTAAAATCAGGCAAGTACAAAACTTTAAGTACTTGGAACGTGTTCTAACGGAAGACAGATATATATATATATAAGCTATACTACTAATCATTTATGCGAGACCAGAATAACTGTCTTGAAAATTAATGAAAGCCAAATTAGCTTCTTTTACTTTATTAATGGTGTGCTATTCAAAAGTGTTTTGATGATTAATAACGAATATATCTTCAAAACGAATATGCATATGTGATCGTTAAGAATATACTTGGAATATAATTATATCCCTTAGTTTTTGCATGGCATGATTAGCATTCACAGTGTATGAAAGAAAACATTCCTTAAAGTCTAGTGACTTTAAGTAATTTATATTTTGATCTATAATTTAAAGATATGATTAAAATTAGAGTTAAACACATTTATTTTGGGAGTTCTTATAAGGAAATAACATTATGGATGAATCTGACAAAAATTGATCGTAAAGTATGAAATTGGCTTTCAAATTACATTCTGGAAAAATGTCGTTGAAAGATGATCTCAAACCGGAGCGTACAAATGACTGAGCAAGCTCTAAATTCCTCAAAATGAACGGTAATGTAGAAATGAATTTGCAAAGATAATACACACATCAGAACCAACCATGTGTAGCAATATGAGTCAGTTGAAAATTGTTAAAGTGAAAACAGAAGTATCAGTCTTAAAAATGAATAGGGGAAAAGTCAACTTCAAAGTAGAGAGCAACAGCAGATTGAAAGTCACGGAAGGAGAATAAATTACTTTTTTAGATGAAGACGACAAGGCAAAGGCAATCGTTATCTATAAAACAAACCAACTCAGAAAAAAGGTGCACATAGGAACGAAGCGGTCATCCAAGAACGGAGAGGGAAGTTAGCCACTGGACTGTGCACGGCCTCATCTCTACATCGTTTGCTTAGAGCGGTAGTTTATAACACAAGATTAAAATATATTTTACTAGAAGACATTGTTTTGTTTTTTACTCGTGGGTAGCGCTCTTGACAAAAAATAATCCTTGACGAAAAGTAAGATTGAAAGAAACTGCATCTAGTCAACGAGGTCATTGTTTGGTCTAATTTGCAACGTAACTCATATGTTGACACTTTGAATAGTGTCTTTTCGAGAATCTCTTTAAAAGAAACAAAAACACAATGGATAAATGAAGAACAAAAACGGCAATTGTAAATAACTTTTCCTAAGAAGACATGGCCCAGTTGATATAGACGTTGGTTAATTCTAGTGACTGGACCCAAAAAAGTTGTGAGTTTAATACCAGGCTACAGCATTGGTGAAAAAATATCATAGGGAGTTGAGTTAAAGGGAGTAAACTACATGGCATCCGGAAGTGGCATCGCACATTGAATGAGAATGATATAGCCTAATGATCGAAATAAAATGTTCGGTTCAAAATTCTTAGCACCTGAAAAAGGCCGGTGCCTACAACGGTTGAAACATCGTAAACATATCATTAAAGATTAGGATAACAGCCCCAATAGGGTAAATAATGTAAATACTAAGCCATCTCAGAAAATTATCTCTCAGACAAATTATCCCAAATATTTATCAGATTTTAGCATATTTATTCTAGGATAAAATAGTTCATTGTTATTTAATCATTAAAATATTAGACTATTATACCCATTAAAATATCATTAAAATATTAGACTATTATACCCATTAAAATATCGTTAAAATATTAGACTATTATACCCATTAAAATATCATTAAAATATTAGACTATTATACCCATTAAAATATCATTAAAATATTAGACTATTATACCCATTATCTAAGATTTCTTAAGCTAGTGGATTCCTCTGACTTCCTATTTTTTTCATATAAACAATTAACATTTCTCCGGAATTAGTCAAAAGTACAATCCTAATTTTTTAAGGTTTGGAAATAGGAAATATCCAGAGAATGAAAAGCAAAATCATGACGAACTTGTGCCTAATGATTTTCCAAACAAATTCTCTCGGCTTTTTTCTTTTTTAGAGGTGAGGAAGGTGCAATAGTATTTTCTGGTTGAAAATAATTCTAGTATGAATCCTTTAACGACGATTTTATATTACATACTTGACTAGTTTTACACACTTTGATAAAAAGCAGACGTAAAACTCTTTTTTCCCGCTAAAATCTCAGACAAATTCTCTCAGGAACTCAAAAAAATGTTACAGTAACTTTTCCGCTTGTCCATTTTCTTTGGCTTAGTAAAGAACTATTTTTTATAGTAAGGTAAACATTGCTTTAACTGATTTTTATCTTAACGATCGCAGAGGTAAAACCAGATTTCGCTTCCAGATTAAAATCGTCTCATACAACTTTCAGGATTTTAATAGCATTTGTTGAAAATTTACATTAAATAATCTACTTAACTTTGTTACTGATTTGGGCTTATACGAAACGAAACGATAGAAAACTTTTCTTAGATTTACTTTGAAGAAAGAGTTATGGGGTCTGGAACAACTGAAGCGGCTAGAAAACTAGCAAATATTCTTGCTATTAATTGCCTTCCAATGAAATCGCGAGCAACATCGATTCTTTTCTCACAAACTTTTGTTAATGGTCTGACAATCCCTTTATAATCTTTAACGCCGTCTCTTCCTTCTTTGAAACGGCTTGACTATTTCTAACTTGCTGCCGTTTTCGGTGGGTTGCCTGTCTCCATAAAGTTTTCTCAAAGCACAAATAATTCCAAGGACCAGACAGGTTTTACCATAAATTTCATGTGACTTCTTGCTTTAGTTTTAACTATAATTCTGCACTAAATATATTTGTCTTTAAATCTGCATAAACTTCACAATATGAATTCGATATACACCACCTTCACATCACAGAGCTTATAACGCCTGAGTCGAATATTATTTTAGTGTTAAAAGATGTCGAATTATTTGCCAAGTTTTCTGATGAATGACATGTTTTTATTTCAACAAAATGATTTGATACCAGGCGTGCATATATATATTTACGCTCTCACACCCTGACTGAGCACTCTGGAAGAATGGTAGACTTTGAAAAACAGTAGCTACTCTAGCATCTGCTCATCGTTCATTCAGCAATGAATTAGAACACTCTCAGCTATTGGGTGTGTGTAATAAAAATATACTCGCTAAAAAGTCTGCCTCCTTCTATCGAAAGCCCATAGCTCAGAGGTAGAATCGCTGACTGACACCAGTTCGGTCGGATTTCAGTCCTGGGTAAAAAAGCAATCGGATGTCCAACCGGACTGATGAGCTGTGACACATCGAAATAGATCTGTCTGCGGATGACTATATATATATATATATATATATATTCGATGTAGATATTTTTTAATCCTATCACCCCCGAGCAAGGATTTAACATCACTGATGTGCAGGGGGATACCTAAGAGTAAAAAGATTAAGTATAAGAGAGTGAAGAGGAAGACGAACCAGTTAGAAAGGAGCACGAGAAGGATGGGAATACAGGTGCGATGATAGTTGCAAAGATGGAGAGAAAGGAAAGGATATACGGGGTGGTAAAAGAACTAATGTCAAGTGGTTATATAGATGAGTATTGACATTGCATTTAAATTCCTGGAGGCTTTAGCTGTCAGGAATGAAAGAATATGGAAGCGAGTTCCACAGGCGGGAAGTGCGGGAGAAGAAGCTGCAGGAGTAGAATTGTCGTCTGCATTTGGTTAATCTAACTGTGAATGGGTGGGACCCAGTTGCCAATCTGTTTGCACGAGTAAACACCTAAGAAACGTATCAAAGATTTTTTTAATCACATCACCCCAGCAAGGCGGTAACGCCACTGATTTGCAGGGGGCTACATAAGAGTAACAAGATTAAGTATGAGTGAAGAGGAAGACGAACCAGTTAGAAAGGAACAAGAGAAGGATGGGAATGCAGGTGTGATGACAGTTGCAAAGATGGAGAGAAAGGAAAGGATATACGGGGTTGTGAAAGAACTAGAGTCAAGTGGTTAATAGATGATTATTGACATTGCATTTAAATTCCTGGAGGTTGTAGCCGTCAGGAAAGCAAGAATATGGAAGCGAGTTCCACAACCGGGAAGTGGGGGACAAGCTGACGGAGTAGAATTGTCGGATGACTATATGTATATATATACACATACATACATACATATATATATATATATATATATATATATATATATTCGGTGTAGATATATTTTTAATCGTATCACCCCGAGCAAAGCGGTAATGCCACTGATGTGCAGGGGGCTACATAAGAGTAAAAAGATTAAGTAGAAGAGATTGAAGAGGAAGACGAACCAGTTAGAAAGGAGCACGAGAAGGATGGGAATGCAGGTGTGATGACAGTTGCAAAGATGGAGAGAAAGGAAAGGATATACGGGGTGGTAAAAGAACTAGTGTCAAGTGTTTATATAGATGAGTATTGACATTGCATTTAAATTCCTGGAGGTTGTAGCCGTCAGGAAAGCAAGAATATGAAAGCGATTTCCACAGGCGGAAAATGGGGGAGAAGAAGCTGCAGGAGTAGAATTGTCGTCTGCATTTGGTTGATCTAACTGTGAATGGGTGGGACCCAATTGCCAATCTGGTTGCACGAGTAAACATCTGTTGAAGAAGCACCAGTGACTTAAGTTCGTTGGAGCAGAAGCCAGGAAAGTATTTATAGAACAGACAAAGGAAGGACGCATATCGTCGGTGGGGAAGTGGCTGTAATCAAGCAGCCAAGTCGGTACCTATCACATTAGTGATTCTCTTTTGGAGCCTGGCGAGAACACTGAGATGAACAGCTGGGGCGCCTGACCATATATGGCAGCAGTATTCTATGCACCGACGAATGGTCGATTTGTATAAATGCAGGATGGATTCAGGCGGGAAAAACATTCTGGCCCGACACAGTGACCCAACCTTCTTAGCAGTGGATTTAGCTATGGACTCAATGTAGTGGTTCCATTTGAGATCAGAAGAGAGGGAACGTCCGAAGAGGCGCATTGTATTGCTCTCAGGGAGACTCGTTTGGTCCATGCTTATGGGAGGCAGGAGAGGTTGCCTGTGATGATTGAAGGACAAGAGCTTGGTCTTAGTCGCATAGAATTTGACAAGCCACTTCTTGCCCCAATTCACCAGAGTGTAGATCCCTTTCACGGTCAGCAGCAAGATTATGTTTGTCTGCCACGACGGGTTTCTTACTGATGCGGGAGTAAATTGTGGTGTCCTCTGCGTAGATGCCTACTTGGCTCTTGATCTCATCTGGGAGGTCATTTATGAAAATAAGGAAGAACGTCGGGCCCAAGATAGAGCCCTGAGGGACACCAGCGTTTGTACTGTAGGATGTAGAGGCATGCCCATTCAAATCGACCTTCGTTTTGCGGTTATTTAAAAAAGACTGGCTTAGATCAAGCAAGCGTCCGGTAACACCGTAACCCCGTAGCTTGCATAGAAGGGCAGAGTGACAAACCCTGTCAAAAGCCTTGGAGATGTACAGAGCAACAGCACGAGCTTCGCCTGACGCATCAAGGGTCTGGAGCATGTACTCCGTAATGGTTCTTAGCATGTCGGCCGTGGACATGGCAAAGCGGAAGCCATACTGCCTGTCAGAGTAGAGTTTGAACTAGATGTTGAACTATTTGAGCATTAATTATAGCCTCGAACAACTTTCCCGAAAATTGGTAGAAGGCTGATAGTGAAATAATTGGATGGGTCCGAGGGTTCATCACAGTTCTTAAATATAAGAACGGCTGAAGAGAACTTCCTGCATGCAGGAAAACAGGAAGCAGAAAGGCAGTAGTTATACAGTTTAGAGAGGACAGGAGAGAGTTCAGGAGCACATTTCTTAAGGACTATAACCGGGTTTCCTTCGGTACCGCTCACCTTATGGGGGTCAAGTTTTGAAATTACTCGGGATACTACTGTCGGGGTAATATATACGTCGTACACTCTAGCCTCACTTCTACTAGAGAAGACGGGTGAAGGTACTCCAGACGAGTCGAATGTGGAGTTGGATGAGAATCTGCGAGCAAAGCACTCAGCTTTGTCCGCAGATGACGTGAGAACCTCAAATTAATTGATTAAAGGATTGATTGAGGATTTGCTATTGTTCAGCACCTGTTTGCATAACCGCCAATAGTCCTTGGATCCGAACCTGCAGTCAGCTATGCGCTGTCTCATTCTCTCAGCAAACAACCGCTTGGCGTCATGAATGATTCTCTTGCACTCATTACGAGCAGACATGAATAGGCGCCTATTGTGATCAGATGACTGTTTCCGGAGTAGTCGGAAGTAGTGGTTCCTGTGGGCAATGGCTGCTGAACAGGCTGGAGAGAACCAATGAGAGGAATGAGGTTTTAGACAATAGTTCCTGGTAGGTATGAAGGCATCTATGCCAGCTTTCACCCATGACGAAACCTCAGAGGCACAGTCATCAATCGGGAGATCGAACACTTTTCCCCAATGGACGTCACATAGGAAATCGCGAAATCGTCCCAGTCAGCTTTTTGGTAGCAGTAGAAGGTCCTATAGGTAGGAGGTTCCTGTGGGGAGTGAGAGTGGAAAGAAATATTGAAAGAGACAACAGCATGGTCGGACTTACCGAGAGGGCAAAGTTACGTGACTTGACAGGAGTCAGGTGCAGAGGTAAAGCATATATCTAGTAGAGCGGAATGTCCAGAGGGAGTACTTGGAAGGCGTGTGGAGAAGTCCACCACTTGCGTAAGGGATTGGGAAATAGCAAAGTTCATGGCGTGGATACCCGCTGAATCAGTAACAGAGTCTTTAAGCCACTCAGAATGATGGGCGTTAAGATCTCCGAATACAAATATGTGAGCCAATGGGTGGTAGGAAACAGACTTATCTATGTTGTCAGAAATGCTATCTAGAAGAGAGCAGTCAAGAGAGGAGGGAGAACGGTAAAGAAAGAAAAGGTAGGTAACCGAACTGAGAAGTGACAGACAGCGACATACATATTGGAGATTCGAGTGATGTCACCTTAGCTAACGTAGACCACCAGCCCATGCATGCGGACAGTGGAATCCTTCCTTAAGTGGGGGTGATAACCAGGGATGGAGAAGTCAGAGGAGGGAATTGATGAGTTGAGGTTAGTCTCACAGAGCGTCAGGGGATTTTTCGTGGAGAAAAGCTTCTACGCTAGGAAAGTTAGTACGAATGCCCCGGATATTAGTAAAAGATAATTTAAGGGATTTTGTTGATTTGAGTTTGGCTGGCTTAGGATATGTTCTGATTCTGTTTATCATGTTATGGTTTGTTGATAATGAGGGACCTAGAGTAGAGAATACAGGCGGTCATTATTCACGATCTGTACTGGGAGGGAAACTGGCTCGGACTGCAACAAAGTGTGGCCTCAGGGTTGCCCACCGAAGCGCTTGCAGGGACACCTATCCATGCGCGAAATGGCACTATAAGAACCTCGATATTATGCAACTGTTGCTCAGAGCAGCTACGCAAGAGTTAGGGTTCCTAATTACCAGTCGGAAGCAGCAACCAGGAAAATGCCAAACCGGTAATCTCACAATGATAAGACGTTGCTACAAACCAGATACATCGCAGGAAAATCACGGAAGCACCAATACTGAGGTCTGAGCAGAGAAAAGAGAAAGCCGGAAACCACATCCTAAACAGGGATCAAGGGGTAAGTCTCTATTCCTGTTCAATAAACGTGGATTGAGTGTGAACCGGGCGATAGTTTGGTCTATCTACTCCAATTTAAAAAAAAGTTAAGGGTGGTGAGTTAACTAAGTGTTAACTAGGTTAAAGTCCAGTTAAAGAAATTTCTTTGAAAAAGACAAAAAACACTCGTTCAATTAACCATGAAACTTAAAATTAGACACAAAAATAAAAACAAAATCACGACATACTTTTAAGAATATTTAAAACAGTTGTTTGCAACACAAACACACGTGCTATAATGCCAGTAGATAAAAAAAATCATTTTATCTTTTTGGCCAGTAGACGTGGTATAAGCGGCGGGGTGGCGAGTCAACTAACTAGACATGATGACCAGGACAAAAAGAGGAATGAATAAAGATATAGAAAAATCCAAAGGAGTATCCAGTACATAAAGTGGCAGGATAACTCTCTTGGAGAGCTTTAAATATATATGTATATAAATACATATAGAGCAAATATGTGTAAAAATTAAGACAGACACGTTATTCCATGGTTAAATGGAAGTATGGGCCTATTTTAGGCGAACCATTTTCAGCTTCCGTCTTTATTGTACAGAAAATATTCGTGTAAAATCTTCTGTACAAAAAAGACGGAAGCTGAGAATGGTTCGCCTAAAATAGGCCCAAACCTCTACTTAGACATGGAATAACGTGTCACACACACACACACACACACACACACACACACACACACACACACACACATATATATATATATATATATATATATATATATATGTATATGGACACTGAGAGTCGAAACCGAATGGAGAGAGAGTCTGTGTTATTCTTGAACTATATGGCATGTGTTATGCTTTTAGACACGACTATTTATGAAAATTAATTTTGCAGTATAGGTTGCACAGTCTAAGGTTGGAGGTTTTTCACACATTATATTCAGAAAAGAAAATACTTGCAGGAATGCAAAAAAATGGTCATGTTTCTGAGTGACCTCGCGGCCAGGCATTGGTTCCAGAAGTTTAGATCGGAAGATCTGTCCTTTGTTGATGAACCCCATGTTTTGGATGATGACACCCTGAAGGCGGCCATAGAGGAGGACAACAGCCAAACACGTGATGAGCTTGTCGAACGCTTAAAGAAGTTTGATGAAACAGTCAGACTCCAACTGCACTACTTAAGAAATGTATTTAAGTTGAACCTGAATCTACCACATACACTATCGATAGCCAACAAGCAACAAGGAGTATCTTGTACCCATATTTGACTGAGTACTGACGAGTGACAAACTTCAATATATGACTTCAATATACACCAGCTTCATAGAGGTTATAGCGCCTAATAAGGTAGTTTAGTGTAATCAAATGTCTAATTATTTGAAAAGTTATCTTATAAATTTTTTTATTTCTACAAAATGATTTGATACTCAGCGTGCATATAACCGAATGGAGATAGTCTGTGTCATTCTTCAACTACATGGTATGTGTTATAATTTTAGACTCGACTATTTATTAAACATAATTGTGCAGTATGGTTAGCACAATCTATTGTATTATCCTAACGGTTATTGTTTGAGAGGTAACGGTTATATTTCAGATTCTTCTAGTAGCTCTTGATTAACAATAACTGTGGATCCGAATGCAGTTGTATAATATAAGCATATTCTGAAAGTCCTACCAACGTAGAATGCTTTCTTTGTTTTTAATCGTTTCATGACTATCAAGACAGTAATGCTACTAGTACACATGGGGTTCAGTCAGTTAAATGCCATACATGATACATGATTGGGCGATCATGACTCGAATGAGACATGACTAACTGGTCAGAAGACTTTCTTCGCAGTAGGTTGGCATTACTTTCTGCGGTAGACTGATTGCTAACCAGGCTATAGAAGCTGGAGGGAAGACACGGTTTAACAACTTTCCCAAGGTTAATTGCAAGGAATTCAACTGGAATTCGAACTCGTCTCCCCGATTTCTCATCCCAGCTAATATCCATTGCACCACAACGCACAGGGGGTTTATGGAGAGTGAAATTAAAAGAGAAGACTTAGAATAGGGAGGATTGCATAAAGGACAAATTATAAACGGGATTCAAAAATTCAGAAGATGGTGATTGATGTTGCATCGATATTTTTGAAAATTGCAATTATCTTGTTACTAAATAGAAAAGGGATCCACAATTGGTAAATACGAGAAAAGAAACTGTTGAAGTAGAAGTGATAGCTGCATTTACTTATTTTAACAATAAAAATTGGGACCTAGATTCCAATCTAGTAGCACACTTCAATTCATATAATCGGGGTAGCAAAGAAAAAGCTCGTTAGAGCAGTTGCCCTGAAACTATTTCTAGAAAAGTTAGAGGAATCATGTCGTGTCTGTGAAAAATAACTGAAGTCGCGATGCCCAATTCAAAGATTTATTGAAAAGGGAAAATACATTTGTTTATATTTCTGAGATGAGGTAGTATTTACAGTATTTACATTATTTGGACTATTGTCCTCATCTTTGTTGCTATTTGTACGACGTTAAATAATAGATTAGTCTGATGGACTATATTTCTGAAATGAGATAGTATTTACAGTATTTACATTATTCGGACTATCGTCCTCATCATTTCTGATATTTGTACGACGTTTAATTATAGACCATTATATTTGTTTAAATTTCTGAGATGAGGTAGTATTTACAGTATTTACATTATTTGGACTATTGTCCTCATTTGTGTTGCCATTTGCATGACGTTTAAGGATAGATCATTCTAGTTGTCTATATTTCTGAGATGAGGTAGTATTTACAGTATTTACATTATTCGGAATATTGTCTTCATCTTTGTTGCTATTTGTACGATGTTTAATAATAGATCATTCTATTTGTCTATATTTCTGAGATGAGGTAGTATTTACAGTATTTACATTATTCGGAATATTGTTCTTATCCTTTTTGACATTTGTACGACGTTTCGGTCGTTGTAAGTTCGAGCCTTAGTCAGGTGATAGGAATTCCGAACCAAAAGCTTTATTGCAATCACTGGGGTATATCACCCTTATTCTTTGCGTAAAGCTCGATTAGAAGTCATGAATTCTCTCCCTCTAACCCTGTAGTTTACTTATTTATCACTGCTGTAGCCTGGTATTGAACTCACAACTCTAAAATCAAGTCAGGAACTAACGAACGTCTGTATCCACTGGGAAAATGGCAATAAAGTTGAGGACAAAATTCCGAATAATGTAAATACTGGGAAAGTTTCATGTAGCAATACATTTCTTACTATAATATAACCTGACATTCGATAAAGTAATTAATATTTTTAATGACATGAAATATATTCCTTATGTGGATTAGTTTTCGCACTGAAGGTAATAATCGTGCTATGTCGGTTGCTAATCCACTTAACGCACCTAAAACGTTAAAAAATATAATAATACACTTTTCTTTACACCTAACGGTGTGTAGGGCAGCATTTTGCTGTTTTCGTAACAAACTGTTTTTTATGGGGCAGGGTTGTTAGCCCTGCGCCTAACCCCCAAACCTGGAGGAAGGTAATTTTACAAGTGTAGCTTAGGCGTACATACGGCCGAAAGCAGGTGGTACCCAGTGAGGATCGAACTCACTACTCAGTTATAATGATTCTAGCGAGACGAGCTTGCTACCCATTACACCAAGCCGAGGTGTCCCCAAAATGTTAGGAACTTGGTAATTTTCTACTGTAAGCTAACGCCTTAGTATTCAGCTAACTGCCGACTCATATCAACTGCCTTAGTCCAACTATGTCGAAACTAGTTCTACTGAACTCTAATAGAACTCTAAACAACTCTAAACAACTCTCTAGAACTTCCCAAGGACTTCTCGAGTTAACTTCCTGTTAACTCTTATTAATATAGAAGGGAGAATCTGAGGAATAGGTATGTTTCACTATAACAATTCCTAAGTCAATAAATGCACATCCTGAAGATATTGTCAACATAAATTGCTTATCATCAGTTGCATCGTGAAAAATTAAAACTGTTATATTCGAATGCAATGAAATGTTTTTCGCTTGATCGACATCTCAAACTGTGACAAAATGTTCAAGCCATAGAAATATATTGAAATGTCTGCTTGGTCCATGTGGGAACTTTCCGTATTCTCTCGTATAAGACAGAGGAGAGGAGAACAAATATCACCTTTAATGATCACACAGATGAAGCTATGTAACGCATCCGTGATGTGTATTTGTGTGCGTCTAGTACATGTTTTATGCTAGCCGCTCCTAATTGAATATGTTCATATTTCTAGAAAGTGTACAACAAAAGGTTTTTCTTAATAAACTATAGACAAGCATACATATTTCGTGTCAACATTCTTTTGATGTAAGTGCATTTCACTCCATTATGGTGAATGAACAAAAATCAATCGATCACACAGCAATACACTCATACAATCAATATTTTGGTCCATTTCTTACATATCTATCTCTCTCTATCTCTCTATCTCTCTCTCTCTCTCTCTCTCTCTATCTATCTATCTATCTATTTATCTATCTATCTATCTATCTATCTATCTATCTATCTATCTAAGTGTATTATTATTTTCATATATAACACTCACTAAGTTACGGAAACAACGGCTACGAGGTGGTATGCTGATTTGAAACGCGGTCGCACAGACACAAACGATGTTGAAAGCTCAGGTCGCACAAAACTGGTAGTTTTTCTGGAAAACATCAAAAATCCACAACTCGTTTTGGCCGATCGTAAATTAAAATTGCGTGAGATAGCAGAGGTTTTGAACTTTTCAGAAGACAATGTATTCACCATTTTGTATGAACATTTCTCAATGAGAAACCTGCGTTCAACGTGGGTGCCGCGTTTGCTGACAGTCGATCAAAGCAACAACGCGTCGACGATTCAGAGTTTTTGCGTAATATGTAACAATGGGTGAAACATGGATCCACCATTTTACTCCGGAGTTAAATCAGCAGTCAGCTGAGTGAACAGCAGGAAGTGAAAGCCGTCTAAAGCGACCAAAAACGCAAACATCACCAGCATGGCGTTCTATACTCCAGGCCAAGTCATGGCGCAACTGAGAGCAAGTACTGGAGGCCTATTGAAAGATGTAGAATTTTCAGAAATCTTAGAAGAAAATGAAGTCAACCACTTTATGAAATACTGATAATAACATTTTTATTCACACCTGAGAATAATAGGATGTGTTGAAAAGTAAATAAATGAAAATATGTATTTTTGCTATGAACACTGAAAATTATTAAAGGGGTAATTATGATTTCTGGTAAAATTTATATTATTTACAGGTGTCACTGAATCCTTTATTCAATCTATTACCTGTGAGTGAATAAAGACTTTGGTTTGAATTAACGTTACCAATACTGGGTTTGACAAACAGAACCCGAGAAGGCTGGAAGACATCAGCCGAAGTGTGTATATAACAATCAATCATCCCAGAAATACAGACAAATAAAACAAAATCATTCTAGGAAAGTTTCAAAACTTTTAGAGCTGGTTATTTTTCTGATCTAAGTGTGCCATCTTTGCAAAAGATTTTCAAAACTATATTTTAAAAAAAATGCATGCTTTTTCTCCATGTTGAAAAAATGAAACTCAGAAATAAGCATAAAAATGTTACTTAATGATTTATAGCAAACCTTTTCCTTTGTTGTATGGAAAAGGATGAAACAAAAAAATAACCATTGACAAATGTGGTCAGAAGGAACTTTTAGTTTTCCAGGGTCAATTAAATTGGTATATTTTCCATACTTTTCATAATAAGAATGGGTTGAACATTCACTGGGTTGATTATCATTTTTTGTAATATATCCGGCTATGTACACAAGAGCCATTTTTATTTCATTGGAAAGAGATGGTTCTAAATTTTCCAGCCTTCCTCACAAAGTTTATAATCTCAAGACGTACATTGGTGATCTGGATTAACATCAAATTCATCAATATTTCCATTTTGATTTAAAAGTAAAGATGTCTGCTTAATATGCAGCTTTTCAATACATTGTTGAATATTCATAAAATAGGTGCCACCTGATCCTTGGCGAAGTTTACCAAATTCTTTTTCTAATGGATCAGTTTAAAATTGCCCAAGTAGTACATATTTATGACTTGTAGCTAAAAGTAGAAACTCGTTGTCTTTTTATTGGCTTTGGAATAATGGAAATTTCATGTAAACCTGAAAGTTTGACAAGTCTTTCAGATTCAAAACGATATAACTGTTTAAGATGTGTCCATTTTGAAACTCGACTTACTCCATCATCATCATCATCATCAAGGATTCATTCTCCTGTTTTTTCTGTCAGCCACAAATTGCGAATATTTTTCAACAGATGAACATAATCAAAAAGCAAATGTTTATTATCTTCAGTTAACCAAGGATTTTCAGGAAGTGTAGGATATAATTTTAAAAAAGCTTGATTTACGTGGTTACCATCACATATAATAGCCGTTACATCAGCTGGTATAGATGTGATGGCTTGGACTGTTAACTCAGTTTGTTCAAATAAACAGGCGGATGTTAACTTTGAAATTGGGATAAATTTTGTAAGAGACTTTGGATCACCATTGAGACATATCAACATTATACCAAGTACTGTTTGAGCAAGTATCGATGAGTTGTCAACTGATTTACCAAATAGTTGTTTGCCATGATATAACAACATCTTTTTTATATATACTTCATCATGGAGAATTATGCACCCTTTTTGACTGGTATTAAGAGTATTAAATGTAGATAACAAAAAAGATTTTTAATTAAGTTTTGAAACTTTTGACGTCATCCTTCCTAATGTTGCTAATGAGGGTAATTGAAAATCATATCTTAATTCATTATACAATGTCCGTGATTTTGCATAGTACCCAAAAGCATGCACAACTATATCTGAGATGTATTTTATTCCAACCATTTTGGGAGCCATTGCTAAAAATTGTTGACTCATGATATTTTTCTTGTGATAAAAAGCCATAGAATTTAAATATCGGATGATTTCTTCTAGTTTTTTGGGAAAAATTTGAATGGATAAAAGCCTTCAGGACCTAAAACTAAATTTACTTTAAAATTTTATATTAAATTTAAAAACATTCATAAGTAGCTTTTTCTTTAGTTTGATTATTTAATACGCTTTAAACTATATAAATAGGAATATATGGAATATATAACTGTTTTTTACCTTAAAGCAAAACAATTAAAAGTAAAGTAAAAATAATGCATTTTTTGTCTTTTAACAACAATATCAGAAAAATATTAAAATAAATATGATAAATAAAATGGTATTATTACCCTTGTCTTGTAAAATAAATTTTGTAGTCAAAAGGCATAAAAAGGAAACCATTCTATAAAATAATAATAATAGTAATTAAAATATTGACATAAACTGCATGTAATAAATATATTTTTTTCTTTATTTCTAATAAATAAAAACATACTTATAGTTCACCAATTGGTAACTAATGTAGTAAAAATAATCATTTATTCTCTAACTTCGGAAACAAAAGCGCAAAGAGATTCGTTTGTTTTTTTTTAATTTTTAATGGAAATGTTGAATAAAGTTTTTAGAGAAATATTAATAAACATTTCTCTATTAAAATTTTATTAAAATTTATTATCCAAACTTAAACTTTTGATAGAAAAACATTGACTCATGCTAAATTTTTATCATGGTTAAAAACTTGAGAAAATTAAACATTAATTTCGTTGAGGTTATGTTTTCACTCATACTAAAAACGTTTTGTTTTTGAGCGATATCAAAAATAAATATCAAATTAATTAATGATATTGAATTTATGAAAAAAACAAAGCAAACATTTTTCATTCATTTTATAATAAAAAATTGTTTTCTTTACGTTTTTGAAGAAAATAAATTAAATTCTGTTCAAATTTGTTAAACACTTATTTTTTGTTTTGCTTCTTAAAATAACACAAATTACTGAAAAAGAATTGCATTTTATCAATACATAATTGTTTAAACTTTAATAAAAAAATGTTGAACAAACTTTAAGAGGGAAATGCGAAAAATGTATTAAAGATTAATTTAAAAATGTTAAGGCTTTAAACTTAAAGTCTTTTTGTGCGAGTAAATTTAAGCACCAAAGTCTACTTTTTTCAATTCAAATATAATTAATGTATGGACTCAAACTAAAATAATCAAATATACTTACTTCAAATAAATAAGTTAAATGATATTCCAACAAAAGGTAAAATTAAAAGATTCCTTTGGAATTTCTCGAGTCAACAACATAAGAGTACACAGTAGGCAGCAGTTCGCTCAAACTGAAACTAAAACGTTCTAATTTTCAGCCGGCCTCCAGTCTATCGAGTTTGCGGCGTTACGCAGAGGCATCTTAATATAGAACGCCATGCTACCAACCTTCTCGGTACGGCCTCGCATCCGCGACGACCTTAACTCGACTTGGCCCTTGTTTAGGGACTCCGCCTCTCATCAAGTGCCTTCCGCTGATAAGAGCTCGCTTCCACGCGAGCCACTTCAACCTACGAACGCCCCATTTAGACTCGGCACTGGACGAAACCCGACGCTCGCCGCATCAACTTCATAGAGGCAGCTACCTTCTGGACCAGGAGCTTACCCGAACAACTTGTACGACCTTACATAAATAAACACCAAGTTTGTTATTGTTCATACCTCTGCATTTGTCTCACTGTCTTGGCTGTTCACACTTACCAAAATTTAATCTTGCGTGTTCGACTTCCTTCAACGACCCCGCAATAATATAAATAATTTATGAACTCAAACTAAAAAATAATCAAATATACTTACTTCAAATAAATATGTTAAATGATATTCCAAGCAAAAGGTAAAATTCAAAGATTCCTTTGAATTTCTCGAGCCAACAACTTAACCCTCTAGGGCCATTCGTATCATATTTGATACAGTATGAAAACAAGCCTTGAAAGAAATATTTTCCTGAAAAATTTAAGAGAAATATTTTATAAATTTCAAATGAGAGCAGTACTGACTGCTCAGTCAATGAATACCAAATTTTTCCTTATAGGGAAATACCAAATGTTTCCTTATAGGGAAATACTGTATCAAATATGATACGAATGGCCCTGGAGGGTTAAGAGTACACAGTACGCAGCAGTTCGCTCAAACTTAAACTAAAACGATCTAATTGTCAGCCGGCCTCCAGTCTATTGAGCTCGCGATGTTACGCAGTGGCCTCTTAATATAGAACACCATGATAAGCAGGCAAGGTTTTTGGACTCCGTATTTTGGGATGCGAAAGTTATTTTGTTCAGCGATTACCTTGAGAAAAGTAGAACGATGATAAGCGAATATTATATAGCTTTATTGGTGCGTTTGAAGGAAGAGTTCGCCAAAAAAAATTGACACAAATGAAAAAAAAAACGTGATCTTTCCCCAAGACAAAGCACTGTGTTACAAGTCGCAAAATGGTAAAACTAGATGAATTGCCCCAGTATCCACCTATCTCCAGATCTGGCCCCTAGGGACTACTGACTGTTCGCAGAACACAAAAGAATGCTCTAGGGAAAGAAATTTAGCTCCAATCAAGAAGTAATGTCGGAATATTTTCGGCCAAAAGAAATCGTTGTACACAAAAAGCATCGAATTGTTAGAGAAGCCTTGGAATCAGTGTATTACCCTAGAAGGAGACTATGTTGATGAATAAAGTCGAATTTTGCCTAAAAGTTGTTGTTTTATTAGTTAAGCCCGGAACTGATTAATGATGTGTTATATATATAAATGTATGTTTGTGTATATGTGTGTATGCATTCGTTTACATACACCACTAAATTGAGAAGGAATTTTTCTGCTATCAAACTATGTGAATTTTAAAGACTTGCTAACCACCAATTATGTTTGAATGAAATCGCTTCAAATTATCATTTCTAACAGATTTACGTACATTTTATTGTTTCTTGTTTCAATTGTTCGCTACTTTTAATGATGTTACATCTCGGGTATTTTAGTGATGTTACCTCTCGGGTATTTTAGTGATGTTACCTCTCGGGTATTTTAGTGATGTTACCTCTCGGGTATTTTAGTGATGTTACCTCTCGGGTATTTTAGTGATGTTACCTCTCGGGTATTTTAGTGATGTTACCTCTCGGGTATTTTAGTGATGTTACATCTCGGGTATTTTAGTGATGTTACCTCTCGGGTATTTTAGTGATGTTACCTCGGGTATTTTAGTGATGTTATCTCGGGTATTTTAGTGATGTTACCTCTCGGGTATTTTAGTGATGTTACCATCTCGGGTATTTTAGTGATGTTACCTCTCGGGTATTTTAGTGATGTTACCTCTCGGGTATTTTAGTGATGTTACATCTCGGGTATTTTAGTGATGTTACCTCTCGGGTATTTTAGTGATGTTACCTCTCGGGTATTTTAGTGATGTTACATCTCGGGTATTTTAGTGATGTTACCTCTCGGGTATTTTAGTGATGTTACATCTCGGGTATTTTAGTGATGTTACCTCTCGGGTATTTTAGTGATGTTACATCTCGGCTAATTTACACACTTTTTGAAAATCAGATTTTCTGTAAACCCAGGAAATATTTGTCAATTATAGGCTTCACTTTCATATTGTTTCCTGTTTGTTGTGCCATATTTTTCAGAAGCTGACGAAATCTTAAATCTTTTTTTCAGATTTTCTCAGATATTCATTCAGTAGAAATGTAATTTATTTCACTTTCAAGAATGCTAATGTCAGATTATTCGATTAAAATTGGTTTAATAGTTTACTAAATCAAGAAATATTTTCAAATTATAAATACAAATATTTGGTATTTGTCTATACTTCTGAGCTGAGGTAGTATTTACATTATTAACATTGTTCGAGCAATTGTTCTTTTCTTTACTGCCAGGTTTTAGACGTTTCGGCCGTTTTACGTTCCAGCCTTCTTCAGGTGCTATAGATGAACGATAGTATTAGAGGGCTCGGTTCAAAATTAAGGAATCAGAGCATATGCTTCGCCACAAAAAAACTTCCAAGCATAGAAATGAATACAATATCGAAGCCAGTAATAAGGAAAGTCAGGGAAAATTATTAACTTCAAAGATTGTAATATGATCTCTGATATAAGATTGTTACTGAGACATGAGGCTTGTATGCCCCAGAAGCACGTAGATGTATGTTTTCAAGGGCACATGAACCAAATGGATATGGGCGTTGAATACTTTATCTGACTTGACCCAAAGAGTTGTGACTTTATTACCTGGCTATAGCAGTAGTGAACAGAAGACTTAGAGAGTAGAGTTAAAAGGATATGAATACATGACATCAGGAAGTGGCACATGGAATGAGAATAATATACCCGAAAAAAAGAGTTCGGTCCGAAATGAAGAAGGCCGGAGCGCACAACAGCCGAAACGTCCTATGCTTGGAAATAAAGATGAAGAAAACAGTCTGACCAATTTTAATAATGCTATCTAAAACCTTATAAAAGTCATAAAAGGAAAGAAAAAACAATAGAAAAGAAAAATTATTATACGTGTCAAGTTTTTAGACTTAAAATTTTCTATAAGGTAGTCCTTGATAATTTGGCGTTACATTAATTGAGACTGAAATGAAACACACTCTTCAATGAAATTATTCCGAGATTTAAGCTCCAAAACTTCATAACCTTTGTAATTGTGAGGATTTTTTTCTTCAGAAACCCCATCCCGGTGGCGATATTGTAGTCCCGTTTGCCGATCTTAAACGATGTGCACCTTGTGTTTGTCTCTATTGCTTCAATTCACTTATTCATCCGTTGGAAAATTACTCAGTATTTGCTACAATTTATGAGGATTTCGTTTATACAAGAACTGTAACAGACTTCTAATAACTTATATTTGGGTTTGAATTTTCATTAACGGCATAGTAACCTGTGATGATTATTTAATGCCAAAAGGTAGGGTTTAAAGGTATTCTTTTAAATGTTCGACTATAGTAGAAAGGATGTTTTAGTCAGATTTTGATGAAATTCTTTTTTTTAGAAAATTGAATATGTATTCTAGATTTGTATTCAAAAATATATTGCTGATATTTTTTTTTCTTCAAAAATGTATTATGGCAATGATTTTTTCTTTCAAGAATGTGTTATGGTAATTTTTTCTTTCAAAAGTGTATTGTTGAAAATGCTTTTTTTAAAAATGTATATTTTTCTATAAACGTCTATTTCTATTAATATTTTCACAATGTTTTGATCCCAGTTTGGGTGTTAACTATTTGCCTGTAGATTGGCATTTAGCAAGTGCTACTACTCCAGGTCAAGGTGACCATGGGAACAACATCAGTTAAGAGGCGGTTTCATGCTTCTCACAACCTCCCAACCAGAGGCCTTGAATACCGTCATACCGAGAACCGAATTACTTATTATTGTAGGGAATTACCCATTTAATAATGGACTCTTCTTTGCCTATATTAACCGAGAGTTAATTACTTTCAAGGTCAGAATCGGGGCGACAGAGACACTGGTTTTCAGTACGACTTCAGTTCAGCTCAGCCTAGTCTGTCGGTTACTTGTAGTCAAGCTATTATTGCTCTTTCTCCTTGCATCTGTTTGTATCTCTTGTTGATGTAATATATGTTCGTGACCTACCACAGTGTTGACTCATTATTTTATGGTCCCATATCGGCTCCAGATCTCTTATGTGGCTCTTTATCACTGTTTATGAACTTTTTTTTGACACTAGGACATAACCATGTTTGCAAGATAATTTCTTTGACGAATTCGACAGGATAGAATATCATTAATCTTTTGGGTAACCTGGGATCCCGAATTTGTGTCGTTATTGTGATGATAGCATCAGTGTTTGCGTAATTGTTTTCATATTCATATATTTTCAACCATTGTGTCAATCAGTTGTTATCACATAGCGACGATAATTCGAAAAACTTTCTACACATTATGGGATGGACTTCTCTTTTTGCGCATTTAAAAAATACAAATGCAGCCTAATTGGAACAGTCCTGCTTGTAATAAAAAATGAAATAAATTTCTTTTTCATAAATACAGGAAACTTCTAACTAAAAATTATGTTTAAAGTGATAAAAATCTGTCTGATTAATAAATAGAAATCCATAACGTCTTAAATATTTAGATTATTAAATGAACTGGTTCTTTTAACATTATTTTTGATCGATACTCGTATATAAGTAGAGATTCTGTTTATAATCAAACAATAATATATATTTATTTCTACCGGTCTGATTATTTACGATAATCATCATGTTACGGAAATTAACGAAGATTAACGAAATGGTCTTAAAACAATCAACAATTTGAAATGATTTATTTGACCAATTATTTTTGATCGATACTCGAATTCGGTTGTTTATAACCAAGTTCGTTAATCTTCGTTATATTATTAAATATAAATATTGTCCTACGTTGATGATAAGCGTCGGAGTTTTATGCGTCGTCAGATTCATATTACAAACTGACCATTAAATAGATTTTATTTTAGGCTCACTCGATGTTCATTGGAGTTAAATCTGATAAAGTTTGGTTAATGCTTTTTAATAACAAGAGTAAAAATTGAACAGACAAAAACTAAATAGAGTTGAAAATCAAAACTAAAATTTTAAAAATAAAATTATAAAATTAAAAATTAAAAATATTAAAATGCTAGGAGATGAAATCAAAAGGTGTAATTCATAAATATTAATATTTGCGAGGAAAAAAAGAAAGAAAAAAGATAGATAGATAGATAGATAGATAGATAGATAGATAGATATGAACAGACTGAGATAGATAGATAGATAGATAGATAGATAGATAGATAGATAGATAGATTGAATGAATAAAAGAAAGAAAGAAAGAAAGAAAGATAAAAAGAAAGAAAGAAAGAAAGAAAGAAAGAAAGAAAAAAGAAAGAAAGAAAGGGTGTCAGGATAAAAAACCAACGTATACAGGAATCAATATCTGTCAGGGTATAAGACTTTTAGTAAAGCAGCATGTAATGATTAAATCGCTTTTTTTTTTTGTTAAGTAGATTAAGGCTAATTTATATGGTTTAAGATGACAAGCTTTTCTAATATAGTTTAAGATATATGGTTATGTCTTGAAGGCTGTCATAATGCGTTGAGTAAAATAAAGGAAGGTAAGGAAGTTTTTGGGTATTACCTATTTATTGAACATTAATAATTCGAGCTCAAAATCTCATCTTCAGAATGGTAGAGAAGCTTTTGTCTGTCGAGTGTGTTCTCGGCCTTTCAAAGAATGGCTAGTCCTGGCTGGCTGTCCGCTGCTGCTGCTCTGTGTGTGTGGGAGTATTTGGTTGTGTTTGTGTGTGTGTGGGTGTGTGATAGTTGGGCCCTTTCTGGTCCGATGATATCAGTCTGCTTGTATGTGTGGTTGATCTTAGTGCGACCTGACCGTTTGACTTTTGATCGGGTTGAAGAGGATCTATTTCATTACTGTTGTTTTATCTATCTGATTTATCTGGTGGTGTGTGCGTGTCCGTGACTGTGTCATGTGTGCCTGTCTATGTGCGCGTAGTTCTAGCAATTTATTCTACTTTATTTTGTATGTGTGCGTGTGTGTTCGTTTCGGTGTGCGGTGTGTTATAGGCACCTCCACTTTGCCGGGGGTGGGGGATAGAATAGCGTAAAATTATTTGTTCATTTATTATTTTTTTTATTTTTCATTTTTTTAGTTTAAGATATTAAGCTATATACTATATACTATATTGAGCACTGTTTTATTAACACCTGAATAAAAGTATTATACATGTGTGTACACTGATATGCATGCTTATTATTTCACGTAAGGAAAAAAATTGAAGCAGCTGAAATGTGGTTCTACAGAAGGATGCTGCGAATATCCTGGATCGAGCATGTAAGCAATGATGAGGTTTTGGAAATGATGGAAACGAAAAGGAAATTAATACTGAGAATCGGGAAGAGACAGCTGAGAGTTCCTGGGACATGCAATGATGAAGGAGGTCTTGGAGAACCTGATACTAAACAGGCCAGATAGAGGAGAAACGAGACAGAGGAAAACAGCGGATAACATATTCGAAGGATCTAATTAGATGATGGAACGAGGGTTGCATGGTATAACAGGAGAAGGCGTGCTAAGAGCCCCAGGGATAGGGAGAGGTGGAAAGCCACGATCGCCTACGTCCTGAAAGGACAGCGCCCATACAAGAAAAAGAAGATATGTGTGTGTGTGTGTGTGTGTGTGTGTGTGTGTGTGTGTGTGTGTGTGTGTGTGTGCGTGTGTTTACATTTTTTATATATATATGTGTGTGTGTGTGTGTGCGTGTATGTGTTTAAATTTTGCTATACGTTGATGCGGTTCAACTATGTCTTGCGAAATTTTCTTTTCTCTTATTACTTTTCTTAGCTTTTGAAAGGTAACTTTAACTATTCCAACGTACCTTTGGGTTTCAGTGTCAAATTTTTCATCATCTCTAATAACATTTCCTGGATATTTCAAATTATGTATTCGCTTGATTTTTACAATTTCTCACTTCCATCTTGAATTGTTGTTCTAGTCAACAACAAACCTTTTGTTAGCAATGATTTTTAGGTTTGCCCTTTCTTTTCGTTTTCCTGAGCTAACTTTTCTATGAGCCTCTGCCGTTATCATTCTGTGCCAGTCATTAATATGATATCAGCTGCATTCGATATGTTGCTAAGATTTGTGTGTATGAGTTAATAATAGAGTCAGCTCATTTTTTTCTCCGTGGTTCAAACAATTTTCTCGTTTAGTAATATCTTATGAGCTTTTATTTCTGTAGCATTCATTGTAAATGCATAATATATGGAAGAAAAAAACGATTTCTTTCTATTTCTTTCCAGTTGTATAAAACAATTGCGACTTCAAATAGTAACAAATCTTTGCAAACATATAATTGCTTTCTTGTTTTGTATCTGTTTTAAAGAAAATAAAGACGTAAATAGGCGGTTTTGTGTCGAAACGGATCTTTTATCGGGGAAACCATTAATTTATAATGTAGGTTATTTAAAGGTTGTTGGATAATCAAACCAAAAATTATTAGGTTGTCCCAAAAGTTCGTAAACAATTGCGAAATGGGTCTATCTGGTCCAGTAAAATCGAGACAAGCGATGGGTTCAGAAAGGGCAAGAGATACTACCGTCGGTTCCAAAACAAGATTGATTCAGCAAGAATATCATGTGCATTTTGTGGAACTTTGAAGGAATCGTGCATTTTGAGTTGGTTCCAAATGGTCGTTCCATCAGTGCCGAACTTTACTGTCAGCAACTTGAGCGGGTCTACGAAAAGTTGAAGCAAAAGTACCCGGCTCAATCAACCGAAATCGCGCTTTGATGCAGCAGGACATTACCAAGCCACACACCGCCAGGAAGACCAAAGACATGTTTGAAGAGCTGGACGGTATTAAGGTTCTGCCACATCCAATCTACAGTCCTGACTGTGCTCCATCAGATTACAGCCTTTTCCGCTCAATGCAACACTTTCTGAAGGGCCTCCGATTCGACTCGTTTGATGAAGTCGAGGAAGCGTGTCAAGAATTCTTTGATTCGAAGCCGGCTGAATGGTACTTTGACCAGATTCGAAAGCTTGCAGATCGACGGCAGAAAGTTTTTGAAAATTATGGTCTTTATTTTGAGCAATAATTTTTGTTGTTTTTGCGATTAAAATTTCAATTTCTTGCAAGTGTTTTCTGATAACCTCAGATGACTTGGCGATTAAAATTTCAATTTCTTGCAAGTGTTTTCTGGTAACCTCAGATGACTTGGGGATTAAAATTTCAGTTTCTTGCAAGTGTTTTTTGGTAACCTCAGATGACTTGGGGATTAAAATTTCAGTTTCTTGCAAGTGTTTTTTGGTAACCTCAGATGACTTGGCGATTAAAATTTCAGTTTCTTGCAAGTGTTTACGAACGTTTGGGATAACCTAATATAATAAACCATATTTTAAGCTTTCCCCGACGTGTTGAAAGTTGTAACATTTGACATATTTGTACTGGGCATGTAGCGTACCCATGATCCACATGAATTCGTTGCATTCAGTATTTGTCTATTTCTGGGATGAAGTAACATTTACAGTATTTACATTATTTGGACCATTCTCCTTATCTTTGTTGCCATTTGTACTACGTTTCGGCCGTTGTTCGCTCCGGTCTTCTTCAGGTGCTAGGAATTTCGAACCGAACCCTTTATTACAGTCACTGGGGTATATTATCCTCAATCATTGCGTAAAGCCTCGATTGGAAGTAATGAGTTGTCTCCCTCTAACTTTGCAAGTCACTTGTTCACCACTGCTGTAGCCTGGTATTGAACTCACAACTCTAAGAATCAAGTCAGGAACTAACCAACATCTTTATCCACTGAACCATGTCTCCTTAAGGAATGAGTGAGTTTAATGAAGGGTTCGGTTCGAAATTCCTAGTATCTAAAGAAAGCCGGAACGTAAAGCTCCCCTCCGCCCAACCAATTCCTTGGTCCTCACTAATTTTTGATGCATTCATAGCTATGTAGCTTAGTCGACGCCACTACTTGATGGCAATTGAATCTACAAGAAAGTCTATTCACCTTTTTGCAGAGATTTATTTTATGCAGATAGGTATCTAGTCACGCTTCTCACTAGATCAGATGATAATCCACCCATAAGGCAGGTACTGGTGACTTATATGTAAACAGTAACACTCGTAGATTTAAATATTAGAAAAAATCGATTTTGATTAGAAATTATTAATCCGACTTTTTGTTAATTCGTTTTTTTAAATGAATTTTTAAAAAAGTAAAACTAATTTTCAGTAAGTCATACATTTTATGTTGAGAAATATAATTTTGCCTTAAATGAAAAAAATAATGTTTTGGTAATTACAAACACGATTATCAAAATAATGAAACATGCCAAACCGTATTTGATACCGAAAATATTATTTCACAAAATTCTACTAAATACAAAAACAGACAGTCACCCAAAGCAGTGATTAAAGAATACAAGCGTCTTTTACAAATAGTAAATTGGGAACAACACAACGCTTTCCAAACTTATATGGGAATTCAAAAAGAAAAAAAAATACATCAAAATATCATAGAGAATAAGGAAAATAGCATAAGTCTACAAAAAAATTTAATAAATTTAAACTCCGTCTCGAGCAGAAAAAAAGAGATAATTACCTTCCCAGGCAAACACGAATTACTAAATAATTGAGCAGAACTCATCTCAAAATGCAGACACAAAAAGACATTTTAATATATTAGTTACAAATCGGAAACTAAACACGTACAAACATACATAAATAACAAAATAAATAACTAAGAGTAAATAAACTAGGAAAAATAAATTAATTCAATTCAGTAAATAAATAAATTAAATAAACAAATTAATAAACTACGAATATGCAAATAAACACAAGAAATGGTAATTATAATAAACAACAAAAATAATAAAATAATCAATGATAAACAATGAGTAGAAAATTTGACCACTATAAAACAGTCACAAAACTACCTTCTGATCCACAGTTATTGTCATTATATACTCCTTAAAATAATTCGAGACATCAAGTAACCGTAAGAATAATATAATAGACTTACCAATAATACACCATTGTCTAGAAACTAGTGAAACCAAAACAAAGCGCGTGGCCTGATGATTGCCTTTATGTATTTAATAGAAACCACTCCACTGGGGTTGGATGAGACACAAGGTTATTCACTTAAACCGTGGCAAAAACTTTTACGCAGACCCTACATAAGGCAAGGACAGACTCTTGTTTATTTTTCCCCAGACGAGACTCTGCCGTTTGGCAAAGATTCGCTTCGGTTCCTCTTCACCCAAAGGCAGAGAGTCCAACAAGATTGAGCTCTGTCGGAACTCTACCAAACCTTAGCTTCATGGAAGAAATGTAATTTTGTGATCGTCGGGGCATTATTAATTCGGGGTTTGTTTTTATAAAATTCATGATTCTGTGAATACACATTCGTGCTTTTAGCCTCTATATTTGTTTTGCTGTCATACGACTTGGTGTGAAATGATTAAAAAAATAATAATCTGGAAATATATATATATATATATCAGCCCTTCGGAATAGATAGCACAATTAGGAAACAGTTTTCAGGAATAAAAAAAGATGACGACTGATGTTGCATTGAGACTTTTGTAAAATTGTAGGTGACAAGGGATCAAGAGATAAGAAAAGCGTTCTCAAAACGAGAATTGAGGAGTAATAAGGTAAGTGTTAATTACATTTGACTGTTTCCTGAGATGCACATGTAAATAAAAGAGGCACTTCGAAGTAATTTAATGGTTACCTACTTGTCTTGCTAAAAGAATTACGACTGTTTAGTGAGTTTGGGATGTGCGTTGTGGTGCAGTGGATATTGGCTCAGAACGAAAACTCGGGATGCCGAGTTCTAATTCCAGTTGAATTCATTGCATTCACTTACGCGCAAATACCCTTGGGAAAGGTATTAATATGTCTTTTCCTTCCAGTTATGGGTTAAACACCAGGATAGATTGGGTTCTATAGCCTTGACTGGCAACCAGTCTACAGCAGAAAGTAATGGCGACCTAAAACGAAAAAATCTTCTGTCCACTCATTCATGTTTCGAAAGAGACATGATCGTCCAAGCGTGTATCACGTATGGCACTTAACTGACTGAGTGAGTTTGATCTTCGCTGGGTCCTTCACGATTTCGACCTTGTGACACATCTAAGCTATTCTTAGAAAATCATTTAGAGACCCTCAGAGTGGCGTAACGGAGACCACTTACGATTGAGTAGTGAGTTCAATACTCGCTAAGTCCTTGGCATTTTCGTCCTCCTAACACATCAGTGTTACGCTTAGATAATCATCACATGTAAATAAACTAAATGGATGAATTGTCGTGTAAATAACGCCAAAATGAAAATATCAATGACATTTCATTTTAAACAGATATACAGGTGCGATGGATGAATTGTCGTCTAAATGACACCAAAATGAAAATATCAATGACATTTCATTTTAAACAGATATACAGCGTGCGATGGATTAATTGTCGTCTAAATGACACCAAAATGAAAATATCAATGACATTTCATTTTAAAGATATACAGAGTGCGATGGATGAATTGTCGTCTAAATGATGCCAAAATGCAAATAGCAATGGCCTTTCATTTTAACAGATATACAGATTGCGATGGATGAATGTTCGCAGAAAATGAAAATAACACCTGAAATACTAAAGATTAATTTCTTTCAATAAATTTTCCGATAAAAAAATTCAGACGACTTCGGAATATTTTATTAAGCTATACTTTGAAAATCATTGAGAGACCCTTGGCGTGGTGTAACCGTCATAATAGTTGTCCAGCTAGACCACTTACGATTGAGTCCAATCCTCGCTAAGTCCTTGACATTTTCGTCCTCGTAACACATCTATGTTACGCTTAGAAAATCATCATATATAAATAAAAGCGCATACAACATATATCTTTGTCTTATTCCCTCCGAATAAAATCACATAATGAATGAAGATGGAATAATAAGAAGTGACACGAAATGAGAGAGAATCAGATTTGTTTATGTCCTGAATTGACACAACGCATAATATTACTTGCACATTATTCATATATCTTTGTAAAGAAAGAAATATATTTGCACAAAGAAATCCATAATGTACTTTTTGTTACACCACATAATCACAAGTGTATCGTTGGTAAATGATATCGCTTAGTGTATACAGAGCGATTATTTATATTTTTAATACGATAACAATTGAAGCGCTGTTCTATTTTTGTACAGGTTTATCTTTTTCTTCATAATTACAATAAAATACGTGATTGCCGCCTCCACATGACGTGGGAAACTTAGACATTGAAGCCATTCATTCCGAAACAGAGTTCAAAAGTCTTTAAACACAAAACATCATTCAAAAGAAAAATAACATATAAATAAATACTTTGCTATTTTTCTTATCGAATCACCACGAGGAAGGCGGTAATGCCACTGATGTGCAGGGATCTACATAGGTGTAAAAAGATTAATTAGAAGAGAGTGAAGAGGAAGACGAACCAGTTAGAAAGGAGCAAGAGACGGATGGGAATACAGGTGTGGTGACAGCTGCAAGGGTGGAGAGAAAAGAAAAGGATATACGGGGTGGGGAAAGAACTAGAGTCAAGTGGTTAAAAGATGGGTATCGACATTGCATTTAAATTCCTGGAGGTTTAGCCGTCAGGAAAGCAAGAATATGGGAGCGAGTTCCACAGGCGGGAAGTGCAAGAAAAGAAGCTGAAGGAGTAGAATTGTCGTCTGCATTTGGTTGATCTAACTGTGAATGGGTGGTACCCAGTTGCCAATCTGGGTGCACGAGTAAACTTCTGTTGAGGAGGCACCAATGACTTAAGTTCGTTGGAGCAGAGGCCATGAAAATATTTATAGAACAGACAAAGGAAGGCCACATCTCGTCGGTGGGGAAGTGGCTGTAGTCGAGTCGCCAAGTCGGTACCTATCACATTATTGATTCTCCTTTGGAGCCTGTCGAGAACAATGAGATGAACGGCAGGAGCGCCTGACCATATATACTAGCAGTATTCCATGCACGGACGAATAGTTGATTTTTATATATGCAGGATATTATTCATCAAACATATAAATACAATATCCACAAGTACACAGGATTTTGTGTCGCAAATGCAATTAACTACCCCGATACACATATGTTTCATCGGCGGAAAAGAGTATTAACAATTCGATGCACCAAAATTGATTTCAAAAACACTCATCATTAGTTAAGACATAGGAGCTACTGAGATAAGTAATGATTCCTGCTATTTTAAAATACTTGTCGTTGATATTCACCGTTCATAAAACTCAATGAGAGAGACCAAGATACCAGCTACGAATTAAATTAACGCACGTGCAAACATTTAACTGTCTGTAAAAATTATTTAGAATACGAGGGAAATGTGAGACAGAAATGGAAGGCACCTCGTAATATGGAAAATTGATATAATAAAATCTAAACAAAGTAATTAGAACTATTGCCGCTACCTCTTTTGATGTTATCATAATATAGACAATATCTCCGGACAAGTCTTGGAATACATCGCATTTGAAGGAGAACAGTTTAATCCCGTAGATTAATTTCAAGGTTCAGTTCAGAATTCCCTGCAGGTTACTCATATTGATATAACCCAAGTAAGGTCGATGGACACAACGGCTAAAACATTTGGAAAAACAACAAAAATGAGGACAATCGGTCGAACATAAATATTATATGAAAAATAATAACTCATCATTCAAGAAATAAAATAAAACTCATTAAAACCGGGAAATTTTGCTTTCAGGTGTTGTGGATTCCGGGTGAGAAACCACACAAAATAATAAATAATAAAAACAGATATGGAGAGAGAAAATGTAAGTTATATTGGACAAGATATACAAACTGGAACACGGGTTAGTCATTTCAGGAATACTATTAGTAAAAATAATTATATGCAATCTTGAAGTGAAATAGTATGTCCGGGTAATGAGTCTATATCCAACAACTCCAACTGACTCTACACCAACTTACTGACAAACTAAGCAACTGCTTTACAAATCTACAACGTTATTTAGCCACCTTCCCACGTAAGGCGAAATGTGACACAAGGTCTTTTTAATGTGGGTCTTCCCGGGCATATAGCCAGGTCAAATATATATGTCTATCATTCCCCATAAATTCCATACATTGGATTTTTGCATCCAGTCCATTCTTACCAGGTTGTCTGTGTTTTTTGTCACGTAGATTGTTAATTTTTTTGGTTTCTCCATAAAATTTCACATTCACGATAATTTCGCCTTCAAAATTAATTCTTTTTTTCTGTTACAAATTTAGCAATTTTTGTTTGTGTAACATGGTCGGACTGTTCAGCTTTTGCCATGTCTGTAGATTGATTATTGTTAAGTCTGTCACTGAATCCAATCGTAATTTGATCTTCTTATTCAATATTTCAGATCCTACATATTTCCTCGTGTTTTCATTGTTTTCAGATTCCACTCTAGTAGATCTTACCCTACTAGGTGGGTTTTTGTTTCTGCATACCACTGCCTTGTGTCCTATCTTTCCACACGCTCGGCAATCTATGTATTTGAAACGACAATCTTTAACCCAATGCTATCCACCACATCTGTAACATGCCGACGTGAGGGAGTGGTTTTTATTTGGTTTCCATCATTAGTTGTTTTGTATCTTTTTATTATTCGTTAAAATCTTGTTTTGCATTTGGGGAGTGTGAAAACCGTAACTTTCTTTTTATCTTACGAATAAGCTCGACTCCTGATTCTTTGATATCTTTAATGTCTTTCTTTATACTGAGGCATTTTGGTAATCCTCTGACAGTTTTTATAGTGTTAAACCTGGCTCATTTTGAAGTTTGGTTAGCATTCGTTTCCTCGTTTAGCTGTCTTTTGGCAGCAACTAGTCCTTTGAAGTTGTCTGGAGTTAGCTCCGCCAATTTAAAGTGGTCACAATGTGTGTTGACGATAGCTGCGAATGTTGAATAGCACTCGTTTTCGTCTTTCACGAGATTAGGGCATTTCCACCTTTTATGCAACAACAAGATTTTGGGGCTAAATAGATCAGTGAAGCCTGTCACTACCTCGTCGAACGTTAAATCGTTCGACTGTTTTGGAGAATAAAATTTACAAACTTAGTGTGTTCGGCCGTATCTAATTTTCTGAGTAAAAGCCTTAATTTTTTCTTTTCACTGCAGTGCTGGCAGTCGATATTAAAAATATCTTCATATCGCCTGTAATAATCTCTAAAATCTTTGTCTTCATCAATCGAGTATTTAAACGTTTCTACGCATTCCACACAGAATCTTGCGAAAACGTCTCCTCTTTTATCCTGTTCCTTTCGAGTGCTGTACTTGTTAATTTTCGTAATAGTTCTTGTAGTTGTAATTGTCTTTATTCATTTGCCTTTTTTAATTTCAATTTGTTTTCTTCAATTGCCTTTTGCCTTTCTATTTGTTTTTCTGCATTTGCCTTTTGTATTTCAATTTGTCTCTTGCATTTCCATATGTCTTTCTTCATTTCTTTTGAAGATTTCTAATATTCCTTCCCGAAAGTTATCCATTGTTTGCTATTTTGATTCCGTGAGGGGGGTTGGTTTTTTAACTATTGTTTTTTCTTCTATCTCCCTGTGATAATGTCGCCAAATTGTTTGTGGTCGACTTGTGTTCGAAATCCTCGTAGCGAACTTTGTTGAGATGGTTCGGGGTATACGTGAACGTGCATTCGTCGGAAATTTGTTGTGCGACTTGTATACGTGAGTTAGAGATCTTTGCCAATTTGTTGTGCGACTTGGGGTATAAGTGAGTTCGTATTTTTAAATCTATTTGTTGTGGATTCCGGGTGAGAAAGCATACAAAATAATAAATAACAAAAACAGTTATGAAGATAGAAAATGTAAGTACTGTTGAACAAGATATACAAACTGTAACACGGGTTAGTCAATTCAGAATATTATTCGTAGAAATAATTATATACAGACATGAAGTGAAATAGTATGTCCGGGTAATGAGAGAATATCCAACAACTCCAAATAACTCTGCAGCAACTTACTGACTAACTAAGCAACAGCTTTACTACTCTGCAACTGCCGTTCTCTGTATAGATAGGATTATATGTACACATCAGGCGAGGCCATTCTTGTATGCAAACAGAAGCGGATCCACAACAATAAGAAGCTAAGTGTACTCAATAACAGATTTGTTCTTTACATACTATCAACCTTTTACATGTTATTTAAATCCACAATATGTTTTGGGATTATAAGAACATTTTAAAGATGATATTGATTTATGATAGAAATGTTACTGATTAACCCGTAATTAAAGAAGAGGTGGATTCATACATTCTCCATGTATTTGCGCGTAAGTGATTATAAAAAGACATAACGGGGATTGAAACCCTGTGCGATAGATAAATTGTCGTCTAAATGACGCCAAAATGAAAATATCAATGCCAATTCATTTTAAACAGATATGCAGGTGCGATGCATGAATTCTTGTCTAAATGACGCCAAAATGAAAATATCAATGACATTTCATTTTAACAGATATACAGGGTGCGATGGATGAATTGTCGTTTAAATGACGCCAAAATGAAAATATCAATGACATTTCATTTTAGCAGATATACAGACTGCGATGGATGAATTGTCGTTTAAATGACACCAAAATGAAAATATCAATGCCAATTCATTTTAACAGATATACAGGGTGCGATGGATGAATTGTCGTCTAAATGACGCCAAAATGAAAATATCAATGACATTTCATTTTAGCAGATATACAGGCTGCGATGGATGAATTGTCTTCTAAATGACGCCAAAAGAAAAATAACACTTGAAATAAGAAAGAGTAACATCTTTCAATAAAGTCGCCGATAAAAAATTTAAGACGACTACGGAATTTTCTCGCAACTCATCTGGGCAGCCTGCTTCTTTAAGCTGGCAGCGCTAACTCCCCAAGGCACCTGATGTAGGCCTCTCTGTTGGGGCTGAAGACCTCACCAAACAAATTTGGCAGTTTTTGATCACAAAGATCAGTGTGAGTTTTCCGTAATGCTGATTCTTCGTAATCACCATTAGACTCATCCAACTCTTTCCGATTTCTCTGCATTGTTCTAAGGTCGACATACGAAAAGTTTGAAATGTTCATATTGGAGCTACTCACGAGAATGCCAAACAGTATAGCACAGTATGTCGTATCAAATGTATGGCGAAAGTAATTACATTATGTTGCTTTATTTCTTATAAACGGTGCCCAACTGACGCTACTATTCTGTGCAATCGACAAAATCAAACAACGTGCAAGCGTGAAATAAAAAAATAAATTGGCAACAATTTACCCATCGCACCCTGTAACCAGTATTGAATGCTGGACAATTAATTTATAGACAGAAATCTGATGATTGGCATGGCGAAGGAAGCATTCCAGAAGTTGAGTAAAAGATTAAGAAACAGGACAATTTCACTAGAAACAAAGAATAGAGTCCTGGATTGCTACGTGCTGTCCGTCCTTCAATATGACAGTGAATGCTGGACAATACCATCAAATATGAAGGAAAAACTTGAAGCAACTGAAATGTGGTCCTACAGAAGGATGCTGCGAATATCATGGATCAAGCATGTGAGTAGGCAAGGTCATCGTGGACAATTTTGTGTGCTGTCCCAACAGATAGGCTCAAATTCTTTGCAGTGTCACCCACTGTCTCCCTTCTGAATGAGGTCATTGACTGAATCGATCACCTCAGGAGACCTCACATCTGTAAGCCTCCCAGGCCTTCGTCATCCTCAACACGGCTCCGTCCTTCTTTAAACAATTTAGCCCATTTGTAGACATTTATTTGGCTGAAACATGTGGCACTATACACAGTTGATATTTTCAACTGGTTTGCACCCGTCAACAACCAATAACTTGATAACTGGCCTCTGTTTAATCCTAGAGCATGCTTCTTGGTTAGCCATCTTTGTTAATTTCCAAAACACTCAAAATATCTTTTTCAATCTAAAAAACAAAAACAATTAAATCCCTTTGAATAAGAAGTAAAAGAAACAAAAATTAAAAATGTAAGCTTCTATCTGTATCAGAAGACGTTATACCGAAAATTTCACCTTATTATTTGAATGACCCTCGTAAAAATGTATTGTAATCTTATTATAAATATATAATATTGATTTTTAAGGGTTTAACTATTTGCCTATAACTGGCATTCTAACAGGTGTTGCCATCAGCAGTTATGAGGTAGTTCCACAATCCTCAGCACCTCTAATTACCAGGTCAGAGGATTTACTGCCACATATACTCTACAGTCATACCCAAGGCTTTAAAGAAATTAGCTCTAAAACAATAGCATTAAGGCAAAAGCTACAGAGAGATACAACTTGTAACTTCGATTTTAATTTTTGTCAATCCAAATGAGAGAAAAGACAAAGAGGGATGTTAAGTATCAGTGGTGGTTTTCAAAAATGACTTTTATTTTATTTTTAATCATCTCACCCCAAGCAAGGCATTCCACTGCCACTGTTGCGCATGGGGTTACATAGGAGAAGGTAAAGAGAAGGAGTGGTTAGACATAGGGAATGTTAGGAGGAAGGTGACAGATGAGTAAGGATAGCGAGGATGAGGGTTGGGCAGATGGGAAGAGTGCTTGATAAAATGGGAGCAGGTTAGTGTGTTAGGAGGTGTCTATTGACCTTACATTTAAACTCCTGGAGATTGTAGCCGTCGGGGAAGCAATCGTGTGGAAGGGAATTCCACAGTCGGGAAGTGCGAGGAAAGAAAATGTTGGAGTAGAAGTTGCGGTTGCATTTAAATTCATTTATAAAATCAAAAGAAATTAACATATTAGTTTGTTACAAAAATAATAGCCGCTATCAGAAACATGATTATATGGTTGCAAATTTAACTGTAGAAGTGGTGAAATTCGTCCAAATACGAGCCTTGAGCATCTATGCACCTCGGACATCGATCAGTGAGATTATTTATTTCTCGTTGATAAAAATGTATTGGCTGTGATGCAACGAAATCTTTGAAATATAATTCTACCTCTAGTTTCTAACTAAACGTTTTACCATTTCAAAATGTGCTCAAGTGCTCAAAAATGATAATTAGTGGGTGAAAGATCGAGAAGATATGGAGGATGTGGTAACCTCTCGTCTCCAAAGTCTGAGAGATTTTGCAACGTCATTCTTACAACATGTACCCGCGCATTATCGTGGAGCAGAATTGGATCACGTCGGTTCTTTAATGCAGGTATCATTTTTTTGCAGACGTACAAAAATTTCAGTAAGGTGATTGCAGTAAAGCTTTGCCTTTATTCTATGATTGACTTCCAGAAATCCGAATAGTGAATAACACTAATTACTGACTACCAGACAGTCAGAAATATATCATAAGTGTTACGCAGAAACATCATCGAACACACTTCAAAACGCCTAAAATTTTAATTTTCATTGAGATCATGAGGAACCAATTTACCTAGCTTTTTACCTTGCCAATATACTGGATGTGCGTTGTGGTGCGGTGAATATCGACTCGGAACGACAAATCTGGGTGCTGAGTTCAAATTCCAGTTGAATTCATTACATTTACTTACGCGCAAATACTCTTGGGAAAGGTATTAATCCGTTTCTTCCTCCACTTATGGGGGAAATAACAGGAGAGTGTGGGTTCTATATCTATTGCTGGCAACCCGCCTACCGCAGAAAGCAATGGCAACCTACTGCGAGATAATTTTCTGCCCAGTCAGTCATGTCTCTTTCGAGATATGATCTCCCAAAGCGTGTATCACGTATAGCACTTGACTGAATGACTGAATATAATAGTTGGAAACGTGATTAAGGCTACTACTGGGCATATAGTGGGGGACCGGTTATTGTTATGAAGTAATAAACTGATTCCCCACTAATTATTACTTAATAATATAACATATCTCTTGTCTCTCTAGCTATGAGTCAAATAACAGGAGAGTTTGGGAAATATAGCTTTGACTAGCAACCAGTCTACTGCAGAAACAGTAACAACCTACTGCGGCATAATCTTCTGCTCAGTCAGTCATGTCTCTTTCGAGACATGATCGCCCAAAGCGTGTATCACGTATGACACTTAACTGACTGACTGAATGTAATATTAGGAAATATGATTAAGTCTACTACTGGGCATATAGTGGGGGACCGGTTATCTATTGTTATGAAGTAATAAACATTTCCCCTACTAATTACTACTTAATAATATAATACATCTCTTGTCCCTCTAGCTATGAGTCAAATAACAGGACAGATTGGGTTCTATAGCCTTGGCTGGCAACCAGACTACCGCAGAAAGCAAAAGCAACCAACTGCGCATAACCTTCTGCTCAGTTAGTCATGTTTCTTTCGAGACATGATCGCCCAAAGCGAGTATCACGTATGGAACTTTAACTGACTGAACATACTGCAAATGACATGAGACTTTTGCAGTTGTAGACACCAAACGTCTGCGACATTTAACGGACACTTTGCCATGTTTTTGCCCAACAATTGAAATTGTTCATTTTCAGGACTGGTTGACCGTCCTCTACCTTCTTAATCTACAAAGCTCACATCCCGAGTACAGAAATTCTGGAACCACCTTCGTACTGTTTGATCATTTGTGGGCCTACCTCTCACATATTTTGTTGATATTGGCAGAGGTTTGGGAGCACTGTGCCAAAGTTTGAACTCCTGCAAGAAAAGTAAACGAAGATCATTTTTATCATGTTCATAATGAAGTCTTCAATGCATCAAGAATATATATATATATTTTAAATCATCTCACCCCAAGCAAGGCATTCCCCTGCCACTATTGCGCATGGAGCTAAATAGGGGAAGGTAAAGAGAAGGAGTGGTTAGAGACAGGGAATGTCAGGAGGAAGGTGATAGATGGGTAAGGATATCGAGGATGAGGGTTGGGCAGATGGGAAGAGTGTTTGATAGAATGGGAGCAAGTTAGTGTGTTAGGAGGTGTCTATTGACCTTACATTTAAACTCCTGGAGATTGTAGCTGTCGGGGAAGCAATCGTGTGGAAGGGAATTCCACAGTCGGGAAGTGCGAGGAAAGAAAATGTTGGAGTAGAAGTTGCGGTTGCATTTTATCGGTTTCACTGTAGAATGGTGGGATCTAGTTGCTAATCTAGTTTCTCGTGCAAATTCGTATCTAGTGGGCAGCAGTGATCTAAGTTGGAAATATATCCAGAAGTGGTTCTCCTATCATTGATTTCAGAGTTGCCTTTCTCCTAGACCAGCCAATGTTCAATTTCTGTCAAAAAACCGCTATTTGGCCGAAAATATCAAGTTCGGCCATTGAGTATGGATTTTCATTATACTTATATTAGAACTATTCTGACACTTATTATTCCGCTTACCTTAATTACTAAATAAGAAACATAGATATAACGTAATAAATATCATTTATAATAAAACAAATCATCCTCAATGTAGTTTTACTACACGTATAACTGACACATTTGTTTGCTTAACGTTATCTGGTTTGAATTCACTTGTAGCCGAACGATGGGGTTGATAGGAATCCCCATGCTACACACGAAGGTGCAGGTAGACTAAAGGTTAGAAAGAGGAAATCTGCAAACTGATTGTGGTTTCCATCATATTTGTTAAATTTCTTTTTACACGAATGCTATTGTGAAAGAAATGAATCCATCTATTCTCCGCGTAAACCAGCTATGAGTTAAGAAGCATGGCTAGCTGAGATCTCTTGTCTTTAGGAGGCAACCAGTCTAGAATAAATGAAGATTTTGAATTCAAAATCAACGTGAAAATCGGTGAACTGACAGAGATCTCTCGTCTTTAGGAAGCAATCATTCTAGTAAAATGAAGATTTTGAATTCAAGATCAGGGTGAAGATGAAGGTGCACTTTCTTTTACCTAAATGTTGTTGGGCAATAAGCACTTGTTTCGGTGATATTTTCATACTGAATCTAAAAATCAAATCAATTAAGCCCGTTCACAGTACTGAAAAAAAAGTCAACCGGTGTTACCGATGAGTATGTTACGGAGAGAGTTTGGTTGAACTCATTGTGTATTTAAACCACACGCAATAGAGCTTTTGACAAAAAGATGTAGCGTGAGTCTTCTTGTTAAACATGTAGTAGTATTTTTCAAACGAACTGTACACTAATTTTGATTGATCAAAAACACAGTTTTATGCAATTACCTGTAATTTGATAAATATTATTTGTTCGCTGTAATTAGAATCGTGCAGGTTAATTACGACAACTCTAGATAAATGAATAAAACAATCTATACATTTGCTTAAAACTAAAGTAAAATTTATACTTAATAATCGTTGAAACATAGCCACAAGCACTTGAATTAATAAAATATTTGTACAATATTTATATAGCTTTTATATAATTTATATACTGAAAAAAGTTATAAAATTACATTATTAATGAAACTTGTATATATATATATATATATATATATATATATATATATATATGTACTCGCAGTATAACTCGACATTGCTCGGGTGTAATGAAAGATTTAAAAATAATCCATGGTCCTGGAGCTCAGACTCTTTGGACATGAGCACGAAAGACTAAAAAGCAAAGGTTGTTTCCAGTTAAAGCGAAACTGTAGACTGAAAGTAAAATGAATGGATGTAAGTCAAATATTCATTTCCTGGTATCGATGTCAAATAAGTTTATTTCGTCGTAAACTGAATTTTGAAGGCTAAATAATTCCTCTGAGTAAATGGTTTCATGACTGAGACTAAGAACTACAATTATACCTACTTGGAGCCAAACCCGAGACAAAAACTAAAATAAAAGAGCTGTAAAAATACAGACATACAGGCAGATAAACAGACACACACACAAACATTTTGCCTTATATATATGTATATATATAATCTATTTTCTGCACTATTGTAAGAACTGCAACCTTGAAATTCCTGATTATCGTTTCTTATGTCTTTGTCTATGAGTGTATCAAATTTGATTAAAATCGGACCACTCCTTCTATAACGTGCTTTTTTCGATTATCGATTTTTGATATTTATCGGGGGTACCTCGACACAAAATCTAGCTAAGAAAACTCGCAGACGCTTATAGTACAACTGCGTAAATTTTCAAGAAAATCAGTTCAACCGTTTCGGAGTTTATAGGTAACGGACACACACACACACATACACACACTCATAGACAAATTCCACATTTATAAATAAGTTTATATATATATATATATATATATCATTATGATAACACATACTTCAGTGTTAAAAACTTATCTGACAAAGAACTTCAGCAGTGAAGTAAATTAATGTAGGAAATTATTTATGTAGTTTTGAATACAATTTTATATTTAATGGTGAAGTTGATATCAAGATGTTGCATATCGTTATTTGCTTTTAAATATTCGAATATCAATACATCTGTGATCTTGTAAAATTCCTAAATATATTTTAAAATCAACCTTCATCTATGCCTCTATTTCAATCTACCTATCCCCACGAGAATATTCAAATCAGAATGTGACACCAAACAGGGTTCTTCGCATCCAAGAGGGTGTTTGTTCTCCTCACGTGTGTGTTTCGACATCAGAATGTTATCAACGTGAGATCAACACTTCACTAATCAAGCCCGAACCCGGGGGAGAACCCAAGCCATGAAAATGAGTCATCGATAGTAATGCATTGCAAGGAAATCGACACTAGATTGTGGAATACGATGATGAGTATGATTAATTGTAAATACAGTGTATTCCCTCAGGGAAAAGAACAATTTCTATAAAATATATCTAAGCGGTGGTACTATCTCTCTCTGTCTCTCCCTCATATATTTAAATCTTTGTTGTCAGCCAATTTCCCTGACGAGCCGTTAGGCGAAACCGTGGTCGGTTGTTGGCTCTTGCTTAGGTTTCTGTCTTCGTTTGCTCTATTTTGGTATTGAGCGCTTTAGTGTTAGGGTTTTCGTCTT